>JAPDSC010134167.1:50702-97951 GCA_026290005.1 Latrodectus geometricus
AAGCAAGGTTTTGCATACGAGGAATAATTCAATCAGGAGCTAGGTTAAAATGATTTCCGAACCACTAAAAATATTTGTATTAAGACAGGGTTTTAAGCCACGAATAAATGCTATCTGAAGATGAATATAAGTGATAAGTGACTAAATTAATTGTGGATTATCTTAACCAAGACAGACCAAGACATCTACACCAAGATAGGATTCTAAGCCACGAGCAAATACTATCTGAAGATGAATATAAGTAATAAGTGACTAAATTAATTGTGGATTATCTTAACCAAGACAGACCAAGACATCTACACCAAGATAGGATTCTAAGCCACGAGCAAATACTATCTGAAGATGAGTATAAGTAAATTAATTACGGATTATCTTGAAAATTATATCCATTTCAACAACAGAGAGTCTTTTTTAAGATGTCATAATAACATTAAACTAACATAAAAATCAGAAAAACAAAAACAGCCAAAGCTATTCTCAAAATTTAGCAATGTTAAACACACTTAAAAGTCTACCATTTCCATCAAATTAAAACCAATCAAAACAGAGTCACGACTAACCCTTCCATCCATAATTGGAGTAAGAGGAAAACATCGATTTGAAATGGGTACGATCTCGAATTGGAAACAATGAAGTCAACGATTACAAGCGAGCAGTTGGGCAAAATAAAAAAGAGAAGAAGCCGAAATGAAATTCTCAAATTAAATACCTATTTCCTGATGTTTAAAGTATAAAAGAACGCCTCGGTTATTAAGATTGGCGGACGATAAACATCTACATCGTTGTAAAGAGGGGGTTCTATGACTGTCCACCCTTTACGGCCTTTTATTTCAAGGTAGTGCCTTCGATGGGTATCAGTGCTTTCAAGAATGGAACTCTTTTTTTATGGCGTAGTTTCATGTTTATGGAGCTGATTTATACCCCCGATATGCATGCTCCACACAATGTAAGAAAACGTTCTTTTCCTTTGTTTTGTCGGTAGCAAACGAATTAGGAATTCGTAGCGGCTTTTTGTTTGTCGACTCGCTTGAGTTTAAATAGTCGAAATAAATGGGTATCTGTTATTTTAACAGTTTATTGTTGTTGATTGAGAGTGTTTAGACTCTTTAAGTCTGTTCGAAAAATGTTTTTGTTCTTAGTTTTTGATTCACATGTCTCAGGGCTCTAAATTTTAAAGAGCAATCCAAACTTTTGGATCGCGCTGGTCTGCAGTACAACAGTTCACGAGTTTGATTCCCACTTTTGGTCTGAAATGGTTGTATCCCTTTTTAATCATAGGTCCCATTTAATTAGCCCGTGTGTGCTCTAAATTAATTAGAAAAATGAATCCTAAAATTTTTGCGCCCAGATGGCTGCCGAAGTAGTTAGTGATTTGGCCTTTAGTTCAATAGCTCGTAGGTTCGATTCCCATTCTTCAGCTTAAATGCTTCTGTTGATTAGGAATACGCTTTATAAACTGTAGGTCCCCAACTATTTAAAGTGAAAAAAATGGCAAATTAATTCTGGTGTGCAAAAAATTACTTTAGAGCCAAACTAAACCCAATTTTTTGGAATAGCAATCCTTGAAGGATTTTTCATGATTCCAAGAATTTAGGTGTTTCTGATATCCTCTCCAAAAGAAAAATAAATAAAATAAACAAATTCATAGTTAAAAGTTGATCGTTTAAAAGATATCTAAAATCTCATTTATATAATATTTTAAATAATTAATGTATCATAACAAAAAGGCATTAAAAAATTACTAGCATGCAGTAACAAAGATCGTTGAATATCTGCGAATTGTAATGGTTATGAATATTCATTGAAATATTTTTTATTGTTATTATTTCTATTCAACTTTGAAAGGCACTTGGATCTTATTCGGTTTAAAATTTAATTTTACTTTCTGATTTGATGATTCTAAGAACTGATTTAAAAATATGGGTATTAATCAATGCACTTTACTTTCCATAGTTTCCAAAACAAATTTTGGGAGCTTATACTAATTTTTATCCTAAAACATTATAAACCTCTTTGGGTAGTTTTATAGTGATATTAGTGGGCAAATTCTGCCCCACATTAATAACATAACGCTTGAATGTGATTCTTAAGGCATTTCAATGTGTACCGTATATTATTTTCCTGAATCAGTTTTCCTAAACAGTAGTAACTACTCATGTTTTACATAAGGAAGGAAACCAGGAATACTCTCGAGCACTTACACTGATTACATATATCTATATATATATATATATTTGAACTTTATGTGGTCAACTATAAAAAGAAGAAAAAAAGAAATAATGCCTAAATGTAAGATTTTTTTTAATTTTATGTGAATTATGTGGTTAAAATGTACTAATGAGCCACCTATATCACGAAAGTTAAATTATTTTTCACGTTAGAGTGAGAAGATTTAACAATTCTAGTTTCACTGATGTGAATTATGAAAATAAATAAATCAATTATTGCACGTGTCTGCAAATTTACATGAATTCCTTTGTTTTATCAGTCATTAATTTCAATAAACCCAATTGATTATTCCTTTACTTTAATTTAATTAATAGTTTATAGCAATCAATTATTATAATAATTGTTTGATTATATTTTTCAAGTAACTAATACAAGCTATTAATTTATTAAATGAGTAAACTATTCATTTAACTATATTTTCATACTTCTTTGTTCACAATAAGAATTAATAGTTAAAATTTTGTATATAAATGTTAAAAATAACTCAATTTTTTATACATGAAAAAGAAAGTTTTATTTCAAAATACATGACCTACAGTTTTACAAACACAATAATTTAATAAAATCTAATAATTAAATTTAATTATTTAATTATTATAATAACTTAATTTCAATTTTTTAAGAAATGAAATAATTTAAATTTATGATTTAACAAAAATATAGCAAAAATTAATAAACTTTTATTATATTTAATATTAATAAAAACATAAACACATAGTATAAAATAAAATTTGAACACACGGAAAATATACCAGCTAAAATATCTTTTAATTTTTATTTATGAGTAAAAACTTTTTTAAATAAAAAGAAAATGTTTTTGTACATATATTTTCTTACACATTAAACATTAAATATTTTCTTCTTATACATTAAATATTTTCTTCTTATAGTTCAATTATTTGCTCTTAAACATTCACTAATCACTAATGAACTATAAACAAGATCACTAATGAACTAAAATTATCTAACTACAATTATTTTACTTTTTACATATACTAATAAATTATTCTGCACTTTAACTACATTATTATATTTTAATTGGATAAAAGTTTTACATTATTTTATGTTCAACTAAATGCTTAGCAAATTTTTTATGCTTGAGTGATAAATATGACGAAATTTTTTAGTTTCTTTAATTAGAAAGAAGTAAAATATTATTTATGCCTCGTCAGTTACTTTATGTAACAATATTATCATTGTATTATTGACTTTAAAAATTATTAATTTCACAGTTATAATTTGTTGAGATGATTTGCTCCGAGTTAAACCAGATTCACGAATTGATTATCATGAATTGCAACCCATTCTACCTCAGGTTATATAAACTGAAAAATTATGAAAGGTAACTCGTATTTATTAATGATCAAAATTTTTAACAATCTGTCATAGGCAAAATTTTTGAATTGTAAATTAAATTTTATTTGTACAATTCGCATTTAATCAGTTACTAAAGATAAAGTAATATATACCACTTATGTCTGATATTAGAAGAAAGTACTATTTATTGTCTTATAAATTAGAAAAACTAAAAAATATATCATATTTTAAATGCAAATTTTAAATTATGTATTTATTTTTAGCATTTGAAAATGGAAATAAGTACTTAGTAACAGCAAATTTTATTATTTAACATGAAAATGTTAAATAGGCCAATTCAATATTTTATGTCCATCATCATAGCGAGCATATCTTAGAAGTTTTCTCTGTATAGAATGTGATTGGTACCAATTATTAATTTAAAAACTATGATTCATTTGAATATCTTAAGCATAAATTCAAGTTTACTTCTTTCTGCACCAAGAATAATGTTCTAAAAAAGTTTAACGAATGAGAATGCGTGAAAAAGGATATGTAAATCACATGGTAGCATACCGATGCATGCTTTTAACCCTTCACTACCCTATTAATCTTTGGGTACGATCACGCTTCTGCGTTTACCTCTGTATTTAAATGCTTCAAAACGAAACAATTGACACCGTTTTTAAACAATAACAAATTGCCATGGAGGAAATAGTATACCAGGTTATAAAAAGTTCCTTCACAAACAACCGTATAAAATCGTAAAACTTATTGCTTAAAAAAAATTGTAGTTGGCGATTATATAATCCATCTCGTGGTTAGTTTAAAAAATTCAAATCAGTCGTGTTTATGGACATGGAAATCGGAAATCATGATGATGCCATTTGGCAGAACTAAAAAAGAAGTGGCGAATGGAGTTGAGCGATCTTTAATTTTGTACTACTTTACCTCCTGCAATTCCGTACGCAGTAGTAATAAGTTTTTAAAAATAGAACTGTTCTTTTCGTTGGGTTCGTTGCTGTTAAATATTGCCAGTCGTTTTTAATCTATGTTGATACTTGAAAAGGTAATAATTTATTACCACCAAGCAATTAAAACTCGATTTAGAAAAGGCATGCATCCTAATTTTTCGCTCTTTTTTCTTAAACAGTTAGAAAAGAAAGCATTCAAAATGGGAAACATAGCATTGAAAATATGCGAAGCATATATAAAAAAGGAAATTTTATGTTTATAAATTTGAAAAAGTTTATAAGCGTAAAGTTTGTTTCTATTGTAATTACGCATGCTCAAAAATTTACTTTTAATATTTCAAAGATCTCTTAGTGAGAATTTACCGCAAAATTTAAGTAAATGATTTATTTTCTCTCATTGCAATTTTACAAATGTAGTAACTTTCTTTCATAAATACCACGCAGACTTTCCATTTCTACTTAAATATAAACATTTCTTCAAACGTGCAATTCACAATGGAATTAAATTTTTAAGGATGTTTTCGAAAGTATTTGATATTTTTTTTTCCGTTTTAAATTTAGTAATTATTTTCCATTTAGTTTTTTCCTTAATAGAAGTTAACTAGAAAGCTTTTTGCATTTTTAATTTTATAATTTTTATTTAATAAAAAATAAATTTTAATAAAAGCTTCCTCTAAATAACAAAAAGGATTTCTAGGTTTTTGAGGAAAAATTGTATATGTGTGTCTACTACCTTAAATCGGTAAATAGCAAATTTAGAATCATTGATGGCTGGTCTACCAGCAGAATGGTTAGTTTTATCGTCTTTAGTGCAACAGATCGTAGGTTTGAATCCCACCTTGGAAGGTGATAGTTTCTGAAGGTCTCAGCTCTGATTTAGAACTGTATAAAAAATTGATTTTTGTCAGATGACAAACCAAATTTGAGAATGAAAAATTTATATTTGTTAATATGTCATAGCTATCGTGAAAAAATATTAGGATGGGGAAAAAGAAATCCATTATTTTCACGTGAACTTTATGTAACTTCTTTTGGATTCGCTTTATAAAAAGGTTTAAAACAGTTTTCATGTTGATTTTTAGGTCCTGCGCATTACTACTGCTGACTTGCGATTAACTTCGACCATTTTTGATAGTTTATAGACATTTTCGACGATGCTGTATCCACATGCGAGGTGCATCTCTAACATCAAAAATATCCGAACGGAATCGACGAAACAAAAATTGTACGTAACTGGTTGTTACAGTCATATATAGGACGATAAACACCTTTCACAATTTTAGCCACCTGGTTAGCATTTTCGCCATTATAAAAGAAAAACTAAAATGTATCGAATTTTCTGTTTGTTGTCTTCTATTTTTAAAACCTTGTACTCATAACTGAATTAATCAAACAAAAAACCGCAAAAGAATATTTTAGTGTCAAATGTCACCTTTCCAACGAGCATAAATCTGAAATTGTTTGATAGATACCTCACGAGATAGCGATCACTACAGACGTCTACCGAAAAAATAATGGATTACTTTTTCCCCAACCTAATATTATATTTTACTTATTTTTTATCTAAGTTGGAATGCAAGCCATTCGAATTGATTCAATTTCAACTAACTTAAAATTTCTTTTAAAACAAAGCAGAGGGATAAAATTCAGCTACCATCTCAAGCAGGGAAATATATCTCACTATGTATGATAAGTGCGAAAAGTCAGAAATAATTAAAAGAAGTTTTACAAAAGACTTAGAGTTTACATTACTTGATGAAGACACCAAGATATTTGATCATTTGAGATGTTTTTTATTAACTTCAATGTATTTGCACCAAAATTAGAAGAAAATATCTGAAATGGATTAAAAGAAAGAAGAAGATTAAGTTTTACAACGAATAACTGAAGAAAATTCTAAAGAACATGCTTAGAGAAGATAGAAGAATCTTTCAAAGTAGAAATTGTTTGACAGACTTTAGAGCAGACTATGAAAAGCTCTATCGTAAATTAAACAATAAACTATCTTTGCAGACAGCCAACAGGACACAAACAGAATATGCAAGAGAAATTATTTCACGAATATGAACCTCAAATTTTGAATCAATATTGAAGGCATTCGATATTTTTCTCTGGCTTTTGTGGTGCTGTCGGCTTATCTGGGCTTTTGAGGATAATGGTTCCAATTTTATTAAGGAAATCAATGTATCTTTTACAATGGATTGCATAGTTTCCAAAAGCCCAACTTATTTGTTTGATTTCGGGCCATAAAAGTTAACAAGGCACGTAAACAGAGCTTCGCATTAAGTTCCTCCTAATGATATGGTTTTGTAGTGGTGGCAACGAAAATTGAAGTAATGGTTTAGGCGCACGCGACTCGAGTTGTACGTTAGGGTAATTTTGGAAGAAAAAGAAGAAATTTTAGAATGATTCGTAGTCATATTTGCACTTTTGCCTATCGTCTAGTACTGCTGAGTTCATTACATAGTACGTGATAGTTCATTAAAACAAACGACGGATTCATCAACGTCAATTTGTTTCCAGGTGACAAAATCCACGGACTATCACACTGCAACAAAGTTATTAAAAGATGCTAATATCACATGTTTGCCAGTGTTATATATAATGGCATCTAAAATGCAATCCCTAATAATATGTTTGCAGAAGCTAAGTGTCAATATATAGTAAATATCGCGAAGGACGATTTGATGTTTCTAATTTAAAAGAAATTAATTTCTGTATGTTTTCGCGTACTGAACTTTTATTAAATTGAAAAACACATTAGTTGTTCGATAGACTGTTTAAATTGTGTTTTTGTTCTCACTTACTTTATTGACTTTTTCGAGAAATGTCTACAAATTATGGTTGATATATTAGATGGTTTCTTGCGCCACGTTTCTGACGTGACTGTCGTTAACTTGACGCAGGAACCATGGCTGCATCAATTGCTGTCAATCAATGCCCAATAAACACAATCACTTCGTTATTCAGAGTCATGGTCAAATAATGTTATCATCATCTGACACTTTAATCTCCAAATTTCATTAGTCAGTGGAAATTGGATTATATGGAACATTTAACATACTCAACATTGTGGCTTATGTATCGAATTTACGAACTTCCGGACATCAAAGTGAATCCTCCATCCCAAGGCTATCATAGACACTTTCAAGTAGACAATGATGATTTTTTGATAAATTACAACAATATAATGAGGATTCAAGTTAGATAATTGGTTCCCATTAAGGCTATATATATATATATATATTCGAAGATCGTTTAATATTTGGTACAAACATAAAGACAATAAAGCAATTTGATGAGATTATTTAATTATGGCAAAAAGATAATAACAAGTGAAATTAACTAAATGAATTTTTAAAATTTGAATCACATTTATATCACTATGCACATCAAAAATAAAATAAAAAAACTCACAATAAATTTAATCACTTTAACTTACAATAATTAAACTCTCAATAAACACACAAAAACTCACAGTAAAATGAATTTAAATGAAGTACCAAATCGGCCAGCTTCTATTTTGTATTTATTGTAATGTATTTATGTTTAATTCATTGTATTTATATTTATTTCAAATATTAAAGAAGCTGGTCTTGTTGGTACTTCACTTAAATAGATTTATTGTGAGTTTTTTCGATTTCTTCTTTTGACCTGTATAATTATTTAAATAACTCAAATTTTAAAAATTCCTTTTGTAAATTTGGCTTTGCATATTGATTTTGACTATCTTTTAGCTTTTTTGCTGTATTTGGAAAAATCTTAACTAGTTGCTTTATTGTATTTCTATTTGTTCCAAATATTAAACGATCTCCGAATATTTATTTGTGGTAATTCTGTTCAAACTGCTTTTGCACTGAATGTATTGCAATACTTATATATTTACTATGTACTTACTTATTTATTTCGCATTATATTTCAAACTAGGTTACATATATATATATATATATATATATATATATATTGCTTAATCATAATCGTAAGTCTTTTTAGAAAATAACTGAAATTAAAGATCTGAAACTTAAAAAAATTAATAAACACAATCAGGATAAATCAGCATTCATCATTCGAAATACTCATAAAATGATGCGATCCTGCGATATTGCTTATTATGTCTTTAAATTGGATGACATAAAAATGTGGACATCATTTATCATTTTAATGTTCATTCCTGTTTCAGATAAGTTATCTGTTTAATAAAACTATTTTAGGTTCTATTCGCGTAATTCTAGCTGTTTAGTTGAAACTGTGAGACTTATTAATGTAGTTTTATTGTTAGTGAACCCATTCCAACTTCACAGAAGATACATTATCACTCTTAAAAACAATAGAATTTTTTCAAAACAAGCTTTATATCTATAACGTCTTCAAATTGGTTTCTATAAGAATTAATTTCAGAAATTTTGCCAAATAGTTTTATGGTATTCAGAAAGTCTACTCTTATTTATTTTTTCTAGAATATAATTTGTTTATACAAATTTTTTTTCCTTCATTTTTTTGTTTTCTTCAATAAATGCTTTTTAAATTCATTTTCTACAATACCCTCTAGAAAATTCTGGTAATCAAAACTGAAACTTTTTTGATACATCCATCTCATTTTCCAGATATAGCGCCAATAGAGCTTTTTCTGAAAATTTTTGTGTTCTGTCATCATTCAATAAACTAAACAATTATGACCCTAGATAAAACTACTATGCAAAAAAGGTTCTAATAAAAGAATTTAGAACTTATAGAGATATGATTTATATAAAATATATATATTTATACATAAAATGTGACAGTATTCCAAATATGGACATATTTATGCAAAATACATTTTGAAAATAACTCAATGAGAGTTTTTTAATTTTTACTAATTCAAGAAATTCAAATTAATTAAATTTGACTTTAAATTAACTTATAAAGTTTTCTTTTTAAGTTGTGTTTTTTTAACATAATGCCTGAATTCATATATGTGTGGAAATCAGATGTTATCATTCATAAATTAACACTGTTCCATAACATATACACAGATAATGTATAAAAATAAGGATAGCTTTGGTAGTGGCAACATATATTTGTGTATCATGTTATTCCTATAAATCATATTTTTCTAAAAATCATATTTTTTTAAAAAAAAAAATTATATGTTTTGTGAAAAATCAAATTTTTTAAAAAAAAAATCTATAAATCATATTTTTTTTTTAATTTTTTTTTATTTTTTTTTAAAAAATCAAAAAAGGATTTTTTTAAAAAATATTTTAGAAAATCTTAAATTTTTTTTTAAAAGTTCATGAATTTAATAGAAAAAACTCATGAATGTCTCAGCAAAAACTCGATGTTAAATTCGAACTTAACGATGGAATTCATAAAGAATTAATAGTGGAATTCATCTTTCCTTCTTTAAGAAATTCTATATATTTTTAGAACTACAAAGTAAAAGAAAATATGTCATTTTGATGCAAAATATATGAGGATTTATTTCAGCAACAATAAAAAAATATTTGCGTGACGGGATATTATTTTACATTTATGATAGACATCAGAAATCAACTTGGCGTGTTTACTGGTAATTTAACAGAAATATTCTTCGAGTTCAGCGCTATGATTATCTTTTTTTTTAGACTTTTTCATTAATATTTCAAAAAGCATTAAATCAAAATTAAATTACTATGGACCAATCATTGACGAGACGAATAGAGAAATAATTCACTTTTGCCTAAACGTTCATCTAAAAAAATAAAATTTGCTAATACACGCAAATGATGGGAAAGTCCACATTCGTAAATTTACGTTTCGTTAAAGCTAAAATTCGGACTATATTCAGTTATTAAATGGGGGAAATAACACCAAAGAAGATAATCTGATTTCAAAAGTTCCATATGAATTTAATGGAACGATTTTAAGTCATGTAAAAGGTATATACATGTTGGCAACAGGAATGTATACAAATGAGGCAAGAATCAATCTGCTGAATCTTCTGTCACAAGACCAATGAATTTCTAAGACATGCTTAGAGCCTTAACACTGACAAATTTTAATATATAATTTTTAAAAATAAAATGTTGGATAGATTTATATACTTTAATAAGAAGAAATATTAAAATACTAGCATGAGATTTCACGAGGAACTTAAAAAGAACCCAATTAGTAATATGAATACTTCCAAATGGCGCAAGAATCGATCCCGCTATTCTCTTTTACACCACCATTGAATTTGTAAAACGCACTAGATGACTAAATTATTTTTAAAATAAAATGAAAGATTGACTGTGTGTGTGGTACAATTTAATATGAAGAAATATCAAGCTACCAATAGGATTTCACGGGGAAATTTAAAAGATAGTGATTGGCAATATGATTATAAGCAAATGGCGCTAGAATCGATCCTGCGATTATCCGTTACATGACCAATATTTTCGTAAAACATACTAGATGATTCTAAATTATTTTAAAATGAAATAAAAGATTGACTGGTACACTTTAATGTGAGGAAATATCATGATACCAATAGGATTTCACGAGGAAATTTAAAAGATAGTGATTGACAATATGATTATATTCGAATGGCGCAAGAATCGATCCCGCGTTTCTCTTTCACTCGATCCATGCATTAATAAAACACACTAGATGACTAAATTATAATTAAATGAAAGATTGACGGATACAATTTAATAAAGAAATATCAAGATACCAATAGGATTCCACGAGGAAACTTAAAAGATAGCGATTATCAATATGAATATATTCAAATGGCGCAAGAATCGATCCCGCGATTCTCTTTCGCTCGATCAGTGCATTTATAAAACGCTCTAGACGACTCTAAATTTTTTGAAAAGGAAATGCAGTATAAAACTGACATAGTTGGAAATATCAAAGTTGTCTGTTTGATCCCAAGAGAAATTTTGAAAGAGAACGGTTAGCAATTTGAATATCTTCAAACGGAGCAAGAATCGAAAGTCCAAAAACTTTCATGAGGAATAAATGCAAAAGGAGCAAGAATCAATCCCGTGATTCTCTGGTCACATGAGCGATACTATTGCAAAATGTAACAAATCCATCTGCATTTCTTCAAGGATGAAACGTGAGAAAGATTGGTACATTTTAATGTGTCTAGAAATCAAGAAATCAGCATGATTTTATGAGCAACTTTAGGAGATACGGATTGTAAATATAATTTCGAGTTTAAAACTCTTAGAGAAAACGTCGCCAATAGTAAAATGTGGATGATGAAATAGTTATCATTACAATAGAATCAACTAAAAAAGAATTATTGAAATATTCATTTCAACTAATATCATAGATCGAAAACCACAGTCTTAGCTTTCAAAACTATATTACCAATTATTTTTTTTTCTCCTATAACCTATGTAGCAATGAAGAAATTAAAAGAAAGCACACATAAAAAGAAGATTGATAGGCTACTCACCACTCGTCGTTTGGCGAAGCGTTGAGTAACCAGCTGCGTCATGGCGGTGAAATCTGGTTTTTAGGTTGAGCTGAGTGTGCGAAGTTGTGTTCTCGGCCAGTCTCTGTCTTGGGCCTCATTACACCCTTCTCTCTCTCGAATGTTTATTTATTTCTTTTTACAACTCTCCAAAAATCTTTGAAAAAAGCAGTTGAGCCCAAAAATTATTTATTCTTTTTTCTGGTTTTTTTATATTTTTTTTTTCTTAAAATGTACAAATGACTTGGTGACGGCGAAACAGTGATTATATCTTTTTGATTCGTTACAAAAAAAAGTCTGAAGTGAAAAAGGACATCATTGGCACTATATATATATATAATATATTATTTATACATCTTCACAGTGTCTTTATCTTTTTTTTTTATCCGAAATTGTGTCCAGTTAACTTTACAATTTATATTACATCGCAGAGTGACCGATTTCGGGTCACATCTGCCCTTTTTTATATTATGTACATTTGTTTATATTTATAAATGTTTCTTTTTATGTATATATATATATATATATAATATATGTATTCTTATAAGGAATTGTGCAAGGTCTCCTTGTTCAGTCCTGGTGTCATTCGTACAGGTGGTACTGTCCAGTGGCCGGTAGGACGAAACAGGGGGCTATTTGTCAGTGGGCCGCCAGCGACTGACCATGCATGCTGTGAGGTGGAGGGCCGTGGTTCTGGGGAGGCGCGTGGGGGGAGAGCATGGGGGGGCTGTGCGAGTGGAGGGAGCCGTGTCCCGGGGGACTGTGCGTGAGCATCATCTCGCCGGGGGTGCCGGGCCCCCCTCCTATGTTGACGGGGGGCGTCATCCGCTTCTCCTTCTGTCGCCTGTTGCAGAACCACACCCTGACCACTTCTTTCTCCAGCTGTAGGCTGTCCGCAAGGGAGGCAATCTCCTGAGCTGACGGTTTGGGCTGCTTGTGGAAGTGGTTCTCGAGGGCGCCCTTCACGGACACCTCGATGCTGGTCCTTTTTTTTCGCTTGCGCCCCTGTGCCGCGATCTTGTCGATAGCCGTCGGGGACCCCGTCGTGCTGTCCGCTTCTTCCAGCCACTTGGCGAGCAGGGGCTTCAGCTTGCACATATTCTTGAAGCTCAGCTGCAGCGCCTCGAATCTGAAACGACAAATCATCTCATGTAACATCAAGAAATGAATATATATATTATGTATTACACTTTGATGAATATAATTAAAGATTTTACAATTAATTTCCACCTTTTGAAATCGAAACGACTCATTCTCTCATGTTGCATAAAGATTTGTATTTACATTCTCGATCCACGGGATTTAGGTTCGATTCCATCTCAATGTAGATTGGTCAATATAATGCTTCTCCTGATTACAGCGAAAAATCGCCTTCATATCTCTTCTCATGATATCATTTTAGACTTATGTTACCTCAATAAATATCAGTAGCATAACGTGCGTGCACGCTCGGAAATATAATGTGAATTTTTTAAATAAAAGTTATTTAATGGTAATAACAAATAAATTATTTTTACGCAATTCTATAATATTAATTTTATAAATTTGAATAAAAGTATCACTTTATTTACATTGGATAACAATATATTGTTATTTGATGTAATTAATAATACATCATACCGAAGTAATAACAAATATTTCAATATGTCCATTAAAAAAATTAGTATGTATCGTATTTTTCTGTAATAAAAAATATATATATAATTGAATATATTTTAAAAAATTCTAGAAACTTTATGTAAATAAAAAAATTAATTTAGCAACTAAAAATTCTATATATTTGAAAAATTTAAAGCCATTTTATTTTTTTAATTACTCATCATTATTTTTTATTACTTATTTTTTAATAATGTATAATAATCTAATAATTATATATTATTAGAAAAGCAAATGAATACAATTTAAAAAACAGTATTTTCTTCCATTATCATAAAGTTTAATCAATTAAAAAAATTTTTTGAACAAACTGTGTGACAAGATAGTATTTATGATATATAAAAGCATTTTACCATGTAAATACCCATTAATACAAGTGTGAAAGTATCCCTAAATATCTGTTTTACTTCCCATAAAATGCTTCACGTTGATTTTAGTTTTTTAATTTTTATATATTAATCTAATTTTTTAAATTATTTTTAAAATTTTTCAGATTTTATTTTTAAGCAAAGGAGAGAGTTTAAGACCCATATGAAAAATATTTCTGCGATTGTATTTATGAGCTGTAGTAATTTGGTTTTGTATATGTCCATATTTACAGATCAGACTTTGTATGTGTCCATAATTACAGACCTAAATAAGAATCATCAATAAAATTAGTTATAAATTGTATGTGTGATGGAAGATTTTAATGTATCTTGTAGTTATCCGTTTATTTTAAAATTCAATTTAACAGTAATTTAGCAGGATAGAAAAGTTTAATTCAAGGGTTTCATTAAAAATTTGTTTAATAAACGTCATGTGATCATTTCTCGTTTTAATTAATTTCTTTTATTTAATCTTTTAAACACTAAATAGTTTAAAAATACTAATTCCTTAATAAATGTAATCCCTAATTAAAATTCAAACAGCAATAAAAAATTTTAATTTCAGATTCATGCATGATTGAATATCTTTGGGAAATTCCTTTAAGCAAATGAGTTATAATTAATATAATTATAATGCTGAGAAAAATGTATTAAGTAAATGAATTATTATTATTTTTAAAAGTTTATGTTAATATCTCTAGGTAGAAAAAATTTTATATTAATGAAATTCCAAATAAAAACATCATTTATAAGCTCTTTTAAGTTATTTTTTTTTAAATTCATAGTCTGATTCACTTATGTAAAAGATAAAGTTTTGTTTGTGTGTAGAATTTAACATTAATTATTAACCTACTCTAAAATAATTGAGTAACAATATTTTAATATCTTTCGTTTTATAACTTTTTACAACTAAACTTGTTTTACTGTACAATATATATATAAAGCTTTCCATATAGAATATATATCATTGAATTTCCTGAAATGCCTTAGTACAACGAATTGAATATAGGGGGAAATGTCAAACATTTGGCTTAAAACACTTTCTTGTATATTCCTTAAATTATTTCCTAATAACTAAATCCACTATTCTAAATAATTTGTATCATAAAATTACAACATTTTTAATAATAATATATTTTCTTTAAATAAGTCTCTGCAATAAACTAAAAAAATGAAACTTGTTTCTTTTTATTCTATTAGTTTCCTTTGAATCGTCTGTTTTAAGTTATTTAAATTTATACAATATTTTTATGCGTTATTCTTATATTATTCAATCTGTAACCGTACTCGGGGAAAAAAACAACGCCGGATATTTCAATTGATTCCTAAATAACAGAGTACATCAGTTATTAATCATAAAAATAGATGACTGATTAACGCTCGATGACAACTAAACTCTCATTGCCACAAAAAGTTTACTTAAACAGTTCATCTATTACATTTCATTTCAATAAAAAAATTTTTTGATATTAATTATGAAAATATTGCCAAGCGTTTTTATTATTTCTGTATAAAAATTGATAGGATTTATGAAATGAATTATTAGAAACCAATCTGTTTTTTGCTACTGTAATTTCTATCCATTTCTCTGTTCGCGAAATGGATAGTTTAACATGTCTATCCATTTCGATAGACATGTTAAAAGTCTAGTTCGATAGACATTACAAAGTTTTGCGTTCAAAGAGGACAACTTATTGACAGCTCTCGTATGTTGCCAGCATTGAAACAGAAAAATCCTTATTATTTTATTATCCAATAACAGCAAGTATTGATTCTGAGACTTTTATTTCTAGATGCAGAATCTTACCCCTAAAACTCTAAAAATTCATTGTATATCATACAAATGTTTATTTTACAAAGTATTTAACATATAGTTACAAGTGAGATAAATTTTTTATTAATAAAAACTTATAAAACGCAAAGATTACACATTTACCAATAACATGTGTCGTATTTCTTATAATATTTTCAATATATTACATTTAAAGTTTCACATAAAATAAGTAAAAATTTAGTTAGACTTTAAAATTTATTCAGTTACTTCCATATAAGGAACATTTGAGCGAAATATATTAAATCTAAAAGGTATCCAAAATCTATAAATTAGCTATGTGTTGATTCATCCATATGGAAATCTACACTTTTAAATTCACCAGCTACACTATAGATGTTAACAATTTTGTTTTATATTCATTAATTTTTGAAATCGATATCTTAAGACATGAATACAAGAACAAGAATCCACCTTTAATAATATGTAAAATAAATTATTTAAAATAAGTTAATAAAACTATTTGTTCAAAATCCCTTACTTTCAAATATTTAAGATTTCGTTATAAAAACAGTAAATCTTGCAAAATTGGTGAAATATATTTCTGTACTTTTATCAACATAAATTATCATATTAAGGTAAAAACCGATTGTATTAATTTAGAAAATATCAAAGTCTGTTTCAAAACTTAGAATTATAATTTTAAATTCCTTCATTTTATTCCTTTTTGAAACTTAGAAATATACTTGAAACTTAGTATAATTTTTTGTTTCATTTCCACGCAATTGAGTTATGAATTTTTTTTTTTTTTTTTTAGTTTTATGTTTAAATGTATAATATTAAAAAGTTCTAATATATGTTATAGAAAGTAGATTGTATTTAGCCGTTTAACCTTTTCAAACGGATTACAAAAATAAATATAAAAAAATTTGAAATATAATAGGAAAATATGTATGAAAAAACAAATTTACAATACACTTTATATTGAAAATTCATGAGCAATAAGTTTAAGATATTGAATTGTTATGTAAAAATATTTTGTTTCGCCAATTTAAATTAATAATTTTTCACTATAGATGTAAAATAGATTATTCTAAATTGTATTTATATTGGTTTAAAAAAGTTATTTTGATTTCCTCAAATTCTTTAAGTTGCTTTTAGTGTTTTGCAACTTTAAACAGTTGTATTTAATAAATCTTAAAGGGGATTACAAATGTTAAAATACTTTAAACATCATATTTAAATACCGAATTTTTATTAAGATTGTTTCAAATTCAAATCGGCTATCGATGTAGACGTCATAAATAATTGATACCACAAGAAATCCACCCATAGAATGAAAAGTTTTATGCAGAACCGTTTTGAATTTTAAAATATTTGTACGCTTAACTTTTATCATTAATATTTGTGCATGTTTCATTTCGAGCATTATTTACCCCGAATCCACTTATTTTTAAACATAAATATTCGTGGATATTGCTTAATATTTGTAAATAAATATTTATAAATATTGCGCATAAATGTTGCGAGACATTTCCGCGTGTCTTTTCTTTTTTGTCGGGATTGTGCGACAATTTAAGGCAGAGGGCATTTCCTGGTAATTTACCTCGCAATCAGACCCCTACGTATATCCATGATTCGATTGACCCGATGAAGAGGCTACCATGAAATAAAACACCAAAAAAATAAACGGCATGATCCCACGTGAGCCCATAGGCCATGCAGGTACATCCCGATCAAGAGCAGCACAGAAGATTTATTACTTTCGAAATCCCCGGGGTTCTTTGAACTTCTCTAAGAGCTCTTCCAAGTGCTGTAGACACCGAGCTGTGATACTTTACCACCAGATACAGTGCAAATTTCAAGTGGTTTCCGCGCTGCAATTTGCCCTGTCTCGTTGCGGTAAGCTGTATTTTAACCATTGAAAAATGATTGAAGAAATTTACTACCGCAAAATTTCCCTTTGAAAAATGGCAACGCTGAAAGAATTGAGCTTGTATATTTTCTTTTTAAAATATGAATATTTTAAGAATTAAAAATATATATTTATACATAAATATTTTCTTTATGGAGGAAACATTAAATTTGAACACCCTTCGGTAAGCTGTATTTTAACCGTTGAAAAATGATTGAAGAAATTTACTACCGCAAAATTTGCCTTTGAAAAATGGTAACGCTGAAAGAATTGAGCCTGTGTATTTTCTTTTTAAAATATGAACATTTTAAGAATTAAAAAATACATAAATAAAATTATTTTCTCTATGGAGTATACAATAAATTTTAACACCCTTCAAAAAGTTAAAATGCTCATCCCCAAATTTATTCCAATTGGTGCTTGTTTTCGAATTTTCTAAACATAAAGTAAAGAATACACTGTAATTCCCCTCAAGCAACGTATTCACAAAGTAAATTACAGTCCCTTCCTGACTGGGTAAAATTACGTTTTGACATTAAAAATAGCTTTGATATCATTTTATCTTAATTGTAAGAACTTATAACAGTACTGTAGACGACATCAAACGATAGTATATTATCACTCGATACAATGAAAAATTCAAGTGGATTCTATACTAGAAATTGGCTTACTGTATGCAGTACTTTAACAATTAAAAAAACATGAAATAAATTTAACTCTAATATTTAATGTCAAAATAATGGAATTTATTTGCATAAATCTGCATATTTTAAATATAAAAAATATTCATTTTAATGGAAAAGTTTTAAATTTCCGTTGTTCAAGTTAGTCAGGGTTTTTTTTCGAATTTTTTAAATGTGCGTATGTAAAGTAAATAACATATCATTATATAATATTCGTCTTACGCAATACATTCACTGAATAAATAAAAATATAGTTCTTTTATGGCTTTCAAAGCCTGCATTATTGCAGTATTGTAAGCATCAAATGGCGATACGTTATTACCAGATACAGTACAAATTCCACTACAATTTGCTCAGTGTGATTATAGTAAATTGTATTTTAACCATTAATTGTGATTAAAGAATTTTTTTTTCAACGTTTGCAATTAGAAAGTGGTATTGTTTAAATAGTAGATTGTTTTCATATGTTTTTTCTTTTAATATGGTCATTTTAAACATTAATAATAGTTAATTTATGAGGAAAACGTTAAATATTGATTGCAGTAAATATGTAGGAAGACAATTCCAAATTTTATGTTATCAATATTGTATTTTTAAAGAAAGTGAATGTAAAATAAAGTTATAATCCATAATTTTCTTTATATAGTACTTTCATTGTATAAATAGAAAATCAGTTCCACTTTGCTATAGCAAACTATACTTTAAAGTAGAAAAACAATAAATATATATTTTTTGAACGAAGTGATAAATGTATATATATATATTTAACAGTGTTATAAGCACCAAATTGCTATACTTTATCATCAGAAATGATGTAGATTTCAAGAGTTTTTTTTTATTGAAATTTGATCGGTGTGTTTGTAATAAACTATATTTTAACCATTGAAAAAGAAAAAATCTACTGCAACATTTGAGATTAAAAAGCAGTATTACCAAAACTATTGAGTTTGTTCATTTACATAAATGAACAAGCTCAATAATTTTGGTAACACTTTTACTTAATTTTTTACTACTTTTTAATTTCTTTTTATTTTTAAAAATTAAAATAAACATTTTAGGAACAAGAAGTGTTTATTTTAGTTAGTTAAAAGTTCAATTTTTAACTTTTTAAAACATCAAATTTCTGTTATAGACACAAGTCCAAAATTGTTCTCATCAAAATTAGATTACAAATTTTTAATGAATACGAAGAAGTGACTTTAAAACAAATTTAAAGCAATATTAAACTGTAATTTCCTTTACATTATTTATGCATTATATAAATATTTATGCATTATATAAGTATATCTTTATTTGGTTATAATAATTTGTTTTTGATGTTTGAAAACAGTTGATTCATTTTTTCTATTAAAATTTGAGATTCAAATTTATCGAACATTAGACAACATGGTTTTCAGTCATTTTTTTATAATTTTTAATTCTAGGCCGGACAAAATCCATTTAAATTACAAAATACTGAATTGAAATTTTGAAAGTATTAAATTTGTAATATTGATATAAGTTTAAGCAGGCTATGTTCTAAATTTCCATCTGAAATTCTATAACATGTCTCTTAAACTTGAGGGAGTTTTAGATTTAATATTGCCTCAAATATATATCAAGGTTTAACATATTTTATAAAATTTTGTCTTCAAAACAATTACAACAGCGAGGCTTGGGAAAATTATATTTTAAACTAAATTTTAGCTAGTTTTAATTTAATTTTTCTTTACCTTTCTATATAAGCTTTTGTGATTAACAAAAATTGTTAAGCACGAACAATGAAATATATTTATACTTATTAATGAAACAACTCTCGTATAATTAAATACGAAATAGAGATTTTTGATATTAAAGTGAATTGAAATTCATAATTAAAACTTGAATGCTTGGTATTTTATTTAAAGAATTTTATATAGAAAAATAGTTTATATGTAATAAATTATCTTTGCATAAATCGAAATTAGCTTTAAAAATGCGGGAATCCTGGTACATTGGTATGCGATATAATTCGTTATTATTATCATTTTATTCATTTTAATTTTATTAAATAGTTTAAATATATCAAGAATTTTCTTTCCTTTAAATATAAATATGAAATGCATGCTTACAATAATTAAGACAAAATAAAAATATTTACAATCCAACCATTTAAATAATCTCTATTTTAACAGTGAGAAAATTCTTATACTTGATAAAATTAATCCGATTAAAGCAAAATAATGATCCAGTAATTGGTTGTTTTAAACGAAAAGAACCACATGAACCTTACATCTTAAGTATTTACACGATAAAATGCACTTTACGCAAAATATGAGATCTCGCTTTACATTTGATATACATAAAGGAAGAAATTCATTTTTTTATTTTATGCAATTTTGTGACTTTTAAGAATAATTAATTTCATTTTTTTATTACCATTTTTCTCCTTTTTTTAGAATTCTGAAATGAATTCACGAAATAATTTGTTTCAGAACAGTGTGTGATTATAATTTTTTTCTCATCTATTTTTCGCTATAGGAACCACATGAACCTTACTTTCTTAAGTATTTAATATGATAGAATACGCTTTACGCAAAATATGAAATATTCGCTTTACATTTGATATACAAAAAGGCAGAAAATAATTTTTTATTTTACATCCAATTTTACGTTTTAAAATAATTTATTTTAAAATTTTTAATGAAATATTTTGTCCTTTTTTTTAGAATTTATTTTAATTTACAAAGCAATTCGTTTCGGAACAGTGTATGAATATAATTTTTTTCATTTATTTTACGCTAAAGGAAACACATGAACCTTACTTTCTTATTTTATGTGATAGATATGCGCTTTACGTAAAATATAAGATATTCGCTTTACATTTGATATACATAAATGCAAAAATTCATTTATTTATTTTGCATGCAATTTTACACTTTAAAATAATTTATTTCAATTTTTTTCTTGACATACTTTGTCCTTTGTTTTTAATTTACTTTTATTTACAAAATAAGTTTTTTGTAAACTGTGTTTGAGTTAAATGTTTTTCTCTTAATTTTTAATTATTATTAATAATAATAAAGTACAACTTTAAAAGTTTATACCTCAAACTTATTTTTTATCGTATAAATATGATACTCTAATGAAGACTTTAATAAAATAATGAGAGTAAATTATAACGAATTATCTATATTTTTACAATATTTATAATTTTGCACCGCATAACTGCAATGCAATTATTTTTAAACATATATGAAAATGAAAGAAAACATCCAAAAAATTTTCTTTTTTCCACTACATAAGCATAAGCAAACTCACAAAAATATAACATATAGGATAAAATATTTATTTGGGAAATGTTTCCTTCATAAATTTATTTGCGTACCTTTAATAAGTATAAGATATATATATAAATTTTGTATACATGAATAAAAAAATAATTTTAATGTATATTAAAATACTTTATTACTTCTGTAAACAATTTTTTTGAAAAATTATTTATTTATGTAGTCTTAATTATAAATTATTTCAATTTACAAAAATGTAGAATTATGTTTGATCTGTGTTCGAATCCCGAAAAATCCATTGATATAAGTGATTATGAACTTCTTTTTCATAAATTTATAAATTTCCCTTAACTATTTTTTATAATTTTACCTTAGATTATTGCCAACAGCTATAAATAAATAAATTTTATAATGCATATTCGAGTACAGATTAAAAAGTCTATTTCACATATTTAACCATTATTTTTCATATGTATAAACATCAACAAAACCCAGTCATCTTTAAGTTATTATCTATTGTATAAAACATTATTTCTTTCCATTTCATTAGTTTAAATATATAAAAATCATTAAAACAACAAAAAAAGAGAAAATTATGAACAAAAAAATTCGATAAACGCAAACGATATTAAAGGAATAAACAAATTATTGAAATGAAGTGAATAAAATCCGAATTACTTTTTGCACGATAATATGCGTATAAAATAGAACTCACATTGAAATAAATTGTATTGCACAAATAAATGAGTTTAAGTTAATGAGTTTTGCTTTACTCGCTTAAACAGTAATTACATTAAGAATAATTGGTGATTCTGCGTCAAAGGTTTCGATGGATTAAGGTGAAAACGCAACAATGGTTTTATGACTGATTTAAGGTGATATATAAAATTTTATAAATAAACTGGAAATTTTTATGCTATAACAAAGATTTAAACTAAAATATTTTAACTTAAATTTCTAATTTTTTTTAAGGCTGTGTTGAATTGAATATAGGATTAATATTTCTTTAAATGAACAAATGTAAATATTCTATAAAGTTAATAAATAAAAATAGAATTTAGATATCATTCGAGTAATTTATTTCAATAAATAATGTTTTATTATTTAACATTATTTCAATAAATTATATTAAATAATGTTTTATTTAATGATTAAAATTATTAAATATTTAAATTGTAGTCATGAAATAAAATAATATTTTGTTTTATTTCATGACTCGATTTAATTCTTTTGTATAAGAATGATTAGAATAAATAATTTAAATTAAGAAAAATTCTTAATACACGTATTCTTTGAATAACTCGTATAATATGAAATGTAAATATAAGTAGCAATATGTTTCAATAAATAAATGTAGATACAATATAAATTTAATAAATATGTATAAGACTAGGATATGCGTATTAACAAGAATAACTATTTTACTGAGTTATGTATCGTATATTTTCTTATGATTCAAAATTAGTCGTCAAAGTTGGAAATTTAGCAAAAAATAAATAAATATTTTTAAAAAATACTTCCAGGAATTCCAGAAAGTAGATAGTTTTATGTCATAAAACGCAAATGTAGCTGTGTCAGAAGAAATGCAAATGTAAAAAAGTATTTTAAAAATATATTATAGATTTTAAATAAACTTAAAAAAATACAGATTTAAATTATATAATAATCAACTTATTTGTTTTATTAAATGATATTTTACTTCATCTTACATTTATGACTCGAATACTTTTCGTGAAAGTAATAAATTATTAAGTTGTTACCTTATCAGAATTATTTATAATTGTGTCAAATGAAATTTTAATGTAGAAATGATGTGTATTTCTTAAATGTGGACATTTCATTAATTAAAAATATATTAATAAACATAGATACATCAAGTTATTTATTTTATTAAACTAAACTTTCTTTTTGGACAAAAATTGTCTCAATAAAAATATAATTTTAAACTTAAGTAAGTTTGTTTGTTAATAAGAGATGAATTTGTAAACTTCTAAGGAAATTGTTGGCAAAAATTATTAATTAATTTTATCTTTTTATATTTATTATTACTTTTATAATTATAGAATTTCCACACAATAATAATAAAATATCTTGAAATTAATTATTGACAGTTAAATAAAAAAAAATTTAATTATATTTGATGCTTATTATCAAAATCGGAAAAGCTAATAATTTTATTTATTAATGTTTTATATATATGTTAGAAGAGATGCTAGCGGTGGTTCAAAGAATTCAAATAAGGGGAAAACTTAATTGAGATTCAACTTTTTTGACTGAATAGCAGAAATAAGAAATAGTATGAATCAATATATTATCTAATACATCAAGCAATAAGATTCGAATTATGTAACGTATTATGATATTATTGTATATATTGTTGCAAATAAAGTTATAACAATAAGAATATTTCTAATAATGCGTTCAATCCATTTTCGTTGTTAAATTTCAATAAACATACCAAAAAAAAATTTTTTTTTTCAAAATAATCTTTTTAATAAAAAATTAAGAATAACAGAACTAAATAACATAAAATTTATTTAAGTTAATCCCCTTAACCACGTGATTGTGCAATTTTAAGTTTCATTTATTTCCCGCTGACAAAAAAAACTAAACGAAGAAAAAAATTAAAAAGATCATACTACATATATATTCAACATTTAGTAAAAACACTATTCTTCATTTTTAAACTAATTGAAATGCTCATTATTTATTATGAAACTATAAAACTGTTTTTTATCAAAAATCCCCATTCGAAATCAAATTTTGAAATAAAATAGGGAGTTAGTTATCATCGACATTTTTCGTCGAAATGAAAAACAACAGAAATAATAAAAGGAAAAAAATTACTCTTAATTTTATTTGCGTTTTTGTGATCAAAATCCCTAAGGAAATATATAAATTGAATTCTAACAAATAAATTTTACTAAAAAATAATGATGAAAAAAAATTATCATTTTTTTGTAATCATAAATATTTTAGATACTGAATATAGGTATAAAAGTTTGAAATTGTATGTTTGTTTTAGCTTTTGTGTAATTTTTATTCTTGTAAAATATGCATTCAGCTTGAAGTATCTTAACGTCATTTGTAACTGTCTAATTAAATCATTTCACTTGATTTAATATTTAACCAGACCATCCAAGAAGTTAAGCGTTAAAAACTAAAATATAAAAAATTAAACAAAGTAAAATACAAAATTTTTAGTTTGGGAAAATGCTGAAACGAAATTAAATATAAATTATTGTCTTTTTAATACTTGTACTTTATTTTTTCGTACAAATTGTTTGCATGCAATTTAAACATTAGTTATACTTATGATCGGATTCTTATTATATATATTTCTAACTGAACAACTTATGTAAATGAATATTTTCTGCTGTTAACTTTAAAGTTTCGTTGTTATAGTTATTTATGTTTCGATTAATTTATAAAAAAATATATTATTCTACAATTTAATAATAGACCTACTAAAATAGAATTTACATGCATATATAGAATCTATGCATGCATATAACTAATAAATTAATAATAATTTATAAGCTTCATTTATTAATATTTAATATGTACTTATATTCAAGATAATTTCTATTCTTTTGCATGCTATTTAAAGATATTTGTTTTAAAATATTAATATTTTATGCAGTGCAAAATTGTCACAATAAAACTGCTTTGGACAAAATACCGACTTCACATTCTTACATAAATATAAATATTTTCTGTCATTATCTTTACATAAATTTTAATATGATTTCTTAACCTAACTTTCAAATAATTTTGTTAAATCCTATTTTAATCTACCTACAAATATCAGTATTTCTTTTCATAATATACTTGATATAGTTTAATATAAATATATTTATTTTTTTTATTAATCGTGTAATATAGTCTTCTCAAATAAAATTTTAAACTTTGGTAACTAAATTCACAGGAATTTAAAATTTCCATTCGGAACTTTATGGAAAATGATTCATTGTTATGTTATACTTGAGAAAAACATAACTAAACAAAACTAAGTCCAAAAATAAATTATAAAATTTTTGTTTAAATTTAATATTTCAGAGCTTTTATTCGGAAACATTTTCAGAGAATAGTAAATAATAAAAAAATATGTATCGAGGAATTCGCTTACTTTTTCCGAGCAATTGTCTCAGATTTTATAATTTTTTTTTTTTTACTATATTCTTTCTTAATAATTATCCTACATAAGTCGAAGAGTTTTCTTTAAAATTGAACGTTTACCTTTAAAAAAATATTGTCATTACATAATATTGAAAAATTATCTTTTGTATTACATCAAATTTGCTAAAGCATTCTGTCGGCTTAGGTTTTCAATATAAAATTTAACTTTTTTAAAAAAAAATGAAGTTAAGTTTTTTGTTAATTAATTAAAATTATTCAATAAAGGAACATAATTTATTATCGTGGAAAAAATTATTTCTATTAAAAATTTGTCGATAAAGAATGTTTTGAGGACGAAATATATTCAAATATGTCACCTGGAATATAATATACTCGCAAATATGAAGTGTATAAAAATACTAAAAAACTTAAATTATTTAAATTATAAGGTAACAAATTAACGAAGTAAGTACAACTAAATACACAGGGAATTAAGTTTTTCACAAAATTTTGGGCTGTATAAAATTATTGAAAATCTAAACCTTTTTATGGTTTCGAAATCAAAACCACCTGGTTTGAAAAACAAGTATGAAATTTCTAGATTTTTCATTCAACTATTATTTAACTTATTCTCAAGCAAGAAATGTTGGAATTTATGTCTATTATTTAAAACTTTTTGCAAATTTCAATACTATAGCACAATTATTTTTATAAATTATGACTTAATTTGAAATCTATTAAATTAAAAGAAGCCCTTTCCATTAAATTAAATTTATTTTTTTAAATAAATTTTCAGTTACTGCTATATTTTTAACTTAAAGGATTGAAGTTTAAAAATCTTTTCATCTCTCTCGACTTCCAAAGTTTTTAGATTTTTCGTTTTTATTTTATGCAATTAATAGAAATAGCATTTCTGTATTTCTAAATAAATTAATCCTTGTTATTTGTGTATGATGGTATTAAAAAAACTTTCATCCAATGCAAACTATTGTGATAACGTTGCTAAAATCACAAACTGAATCAATAAATTTTGAAAATGTTATTTTGTAATACGCATACTGTCAAATGTCAATAATCTCTTTTTCCAATGCTTCTTCTTTTTTTTTTTTTTTTTTTTTTAAAATCAAAAACCCTATTCTGAAGTCTCAATTGATCGATCAATTATCACTAACTATTTGAAAGTTTGCTTTATAATATTTATCATTATTATTATTATCAGCAGAACCTGTTTGATCACTATTTTTTGGTACTTATTACTTTTACGAGGAGAAAATTTATCATGGTTATAGTTTTATTTTACTTTTTAGTAATTCATTTCTTATAAGAATTATGATTCTGTTTTTATTTATACTTTGTAAGAAATTTTCTTCTCTTATTTTTCTTATCTAAAACTTTGCAATTAGTTTATCGTTATTTATTATTTAAAACTAAATCTGGATTATCAATGCATGGGAAAAATTAATTGTCGCAAGCCAATGACTATGTTGGTTAATTTTTATAAGTTAAAATTAAAAACATCAGTAAAATTATGTTATAATTTAACGCTAATATAAATATTTTGTATATTATAATTTTACGCTGTTATTACAAAATATGTGGGTGTTAAACATTTGCTTTCATATTCAAAATTAATAACAAATAAAAAAAAAACAATCGCCTTACTTCAATAAAAAAAAAAGTTTACCTAAATATTGAACTAAAATATCTATTTCATACAAATTCTCTGTCTTTTTCTCATTTTAAATCATAAATATTTCGAGTTACTTTTACGACATAAAATTATTTAATTTTGAATTGTATACAAAATTTGCAATCAATGTAACGCTCAATTTTAAAATTAATTTTTTAATACATTAATTTGATTTGTTACTTTAGATGGAGCACAATACAGATCTTTGAGAAATTTTTCAAATAATTTCGTAATTTCAATAAATGAAATCTAAAAATAAGTCTCTATCAATTTGTAATATCAATTTTATTGACAAGATTAAGTGTTTAACATAAAGATTTGATAAATAGAAAATTTTTCTATAATTATAAAATTGCTAGCATTTCCATGAATCCGCAGTTAATTAAACAAAATATAAAAATCACTATATTTTAAACTTTAAATATTTCAGTGAATATTTTTTTTCATACATTTTACCAAAAATATCAGGATTTCTTCGAGTCAAATAAGAAAAACTCAAATACATTTATAGTTCTGGTATTTTAATAAATTCGTCGAATAAAGTACATTATACATAAAATATATTTTTTTTTTATTTATTAAAGTTTATAGATTTTTAATTTTTTAAAATTCACTGTTAATAGTTTTCTTCACAAAAATCTATTGAAAGAAAATAGGTGTAACTTCTACCACACAATATCAACTCTAAAGCAAAATCATTTGTTGAAAATTTTTTCATCAGTTGGAAATATATTTTGAAAATTATATTTAATTGGATAGTTTTTGAATGATTAAATATATATCGAATTCTATATTTCGTATAAAATATATTTAACGTCTTCTATATATTATGTTATATTTTAAAAATACTGTATATCTTATAACATTTATCATAAATATCATAACAATAAATACTCCTCTATTGAATATATTCAAAAATTGAAGTGAATTTCAATAGATCTTAACATTTACTGAAGTGTTTTACATGTAACGTTTTTATTTCAACAAATAATAACATATGTCTAAAAAATAAATTAATAATTTTTTTTCGTATTAAAATGTTCAAGGGCTATAATAATGATCTTTTTAAACAATTTTCCCGCCTTTACGCGGGAAATGAAAATCACGTTGACATTTCGCTAAACAATCTGCTGTATATTCAAATATCCGAGGTCATTGCATATGCATGTAACTTATGAATTATTCAAAATGCCGCATTTTATTTCAGAATAATTAAGCGCCCGCAAAACTGAAAAGTTTTAAAATTGCTGTTTGGTGGTTACAGCTACAATCATCAGTTTCCAATGTAAACTTTCTCTCTTTCTTTTTTTTTTTTTTTTTTTTTTTTTTACCTCAGTGCAATTATTTCTTAAAATGCTATTGCCAACTTTTGCGCTGAAAAATATGTGAGCAATATTGTAATGCTTATGGGAAAAAATAAAATGCTTCTTATTTCAAATTTTTTTTTAAAGAACGAGCAGATTAAAACAATAGACTTTTTTTGTTTTTTTTAAATTTTCTTCATTACTTTCATGTTTCAGAACATTTTCTTTTTTATTAAAAAAACTTATTTCTCAAATTTAAAACGTATTCTAATATAGTTTTAATTATTCATAAAAAAACTAATAAACAAAAAGAAATACTTAAAAAGAACTAGATTTAAATGTAATTTTTAATTTTGTTGATTTAAGAATGTATTCGTTTGTAAAATATAATTTGCAATATAATTCTTTAATTTTGTTTTACCGTTGTAATACCAAGGAAATTCTGTTAAACATTACACATTTAATTTTATATCTAGTCTTAAAATTTGCGTTATAAAAATTATACGGACTTAAATCTTTCCTCTGAGATAATAAATATGAAAAATTTAAATTAGAAATTGATTTTTTTTAGCAATATTACATATAATAAATTAATTTCTATAATCAATATTATACTGCAAATTAATTTTTTTATTAATATTTAACTGAAATTTGACTTTTTTGTCAATATTATTTAGGAGAAACTGATTTTTTTTATTTTTATTTATTATTTATTATTTTTTTATAGTTTAATAAATCAGAAGTTTTTGTTTAAATATTTTCTCGTTTACAGTTTATTATTTAACAATAATAAACTGCATTAAAAGAGAGATAAATAAATATCTAGTATTTATAAAATATATTTTTCTTACTGCATTGCATATATAATAAAACTTACAGATTAAATACATTAAAATATTATTTGCATATATGCAATCTTATAAGTTGTGTAGTCGTTAGAGAATTTTTCAATTCTTCAAAATCTATTTATATAGATTCTAATAAATGTCATGAAAATATAATCTTTGCTTATATTTTAAGAACATAATAATTTTCATTTAATTTTAGTATAATTGAAAACACAAGAAAAAACCATTAAAAACTACTAAAACATTATTTATTCATTTTTGTAGTAATTTTAAACAATAAAATTTTTTATTTCTTCTAGGGGTTCATTTTATTTTGTTTGGTCTCGAAATTTTTATGTTAAACCGTACAAATTTTCTTCATTGCATTTATACAAAATACTTTTGGAATGACTTTGAATACATTAAATGTAAGTAGTTCAATGAAATAGATTCAATATTTCTCTTGTAAAAGTTAACATTTGTTTTTTGGTTTTTTTTTTCTAGTAAATAAATTGGATGAGAATAATGTATACATAAAACTAAAGCATTATAAAAATTAAAAATACGACAAAATATCAGTAATATTTAATTTTTTTATTCGAATAATATGTGTAAAAACTGTTTTACTGTTAAAATTTATAAAAATCAGGATTGTTGGAAACAATTTTTACTAATTTTTTGAGAGACTAGAAACGAATTCTTGAAAAAAAGACAAAAAGATTGCATTTTTTTCCTATTTGATAATTAAATTAAATAAGAAAATATTCAGGACTGAGGTGAAAAATCTTGATAAAAATTATTCACCATTTTCCACTTCAATCCCGATCGATTGTTCACCATAAGAAATTTGATCTAAAATTGTGTGTATGCTCACTGTAAAAGGTGCTTACCTGCATATCGTGGTTTGACTAAACACATTGCCGTAGAGGGTTCCTAAGGCTAAACCGACGTCTGCCTGGGTGAACCCCAACTTTATGCGCCTCTGCTTGAACTGCTTCGCAAATTGCTCCAGGTCGTCGGAGCTGGGCGCCTCCTCCTCGGAGCCATCCGGATGGTGCCTCGGATCCAGCATGTCGTTATGGAGGTGATGGTGCGGATGGTGTTGATGGTGCTGCTGATGGTGGGGGTCCGGGTGATGGTGCTGCATCTCCCGCATACTCGGGTGCAGCTGGCCGCCTCCGCCGTGCGACAGCATACCGTTCATCGCGCCGTAGTGGTGCTGCAGCGGGGGCGACCCGTTCGGGCTGGGGCTCATGTGGCCTCCCATGTGGGCTGTAGCACCCAGGGAGCTTGGATGCCAGGGCGTCCCCATATGCTGGGGCGGACGGTGGTGTAAGGTGCCCGGGTGGATATCGCTTGGCTTGATATCCTGAGCACCACCGTGGAGACTCATGCCACCCCCCTGTTGACCAAGGTGAAGGGTCACTGTGAGGGGGCAGCCCCACCCACTGGTGATGGGGTGCCAGAGCGTGTCCGTTAGGTCCATGGTGTGGATTGGGTGGCATATACTTCATTTCTGGAGGTTCACGGCCGTAACTAGCTTGGGATGTTGCCACTTGCATGCCTTCATGTATTACCGCATTGTACGGGTTTGAAGGGCTAGTGGCCATAATGCCATGGAGCTCAATCGTGGAAAAACGGGCAGCAGCAGACGATAAGAGTCCGTCAGTCCCCCGACTGTCGTCTGCGCCTCGAAAAACCTGTTCCTTCAGTGCGACTGTTTTTGGGTCCGACTCTTTCGCATCAGCTCCTCCGCCGCTTCTTAGTCCACCCCCGAGGTGTTTGTTTTCAGTCTCTTCCTCCTTGGTGGTTCAGTGGATCATTTCCCTGGGATCGAGTGGAGTAAAACTTGAGCGATCAGACGATGCGACTTTTCTATGATTAGAAAAACCGATTTTGTATTGCTGTTTTATATTCAGTTGGTTTAAGTAAACTCAGGTATTCGATCACAATTGTGCGAAATTATTCAAATTAAAAATATTTTTTTCCACAGTTAACTTAGTAAATACTCGCTAACCGTGCAGGTGTGATGGTAATATCGAACATGGGCTTCAGTGAAAGTTGCGAGTGAAATACCAGCCTTGAATATATCAAGATTACAAACACCAAAACAATCCTTTAAAATGGGCAGTGCGTGTTCGACCACCATACGAGCAAACGATCCACGTATCTTCACGGTAACCGCTCAATCCCGCTTTTGCTGCCGCCCTTTCCTCGGAATACCCGTCTCGGCAGGCCGGGCCGGAGACGCTGCCTGATTGGTGAGACGATCCGGCGAGCTTATTGGTTGGATGTTTGCGACTTTTTCTTTTGCTTTTTTTCTTTTTCCTATTCGGCTGAGTGGGAGAGGGGTGGGGAGAGGACGCGTTGCGTGAAACGTGACGTTGCCTTGGCGACGTCTTTGCCGCGTCACGTGATTCCAAGGGTGGATGCATGGTTGCGTCATTGGGCGGAGCTTAGCGTGGAAGGGTGGGATTACGTTGCGCATGATTGACACCAGCATGCTGTGTGTGAGAGGAGAAAAACACCTGAAAACTTATGATCCCAGCGACATACCATTTCTGTGGTGGAAGAAGTTGTGTCTGTCCGTCTTCTGACAACTTGAGTGGAAGATTAGATTTCACACATGATGGACCGCAATACATGGCGTCCAGTGGCCAAATAAGTACTGACCACTTGAAATGACCATCACATCTTAAGCGCTTATGAATGCCAATAAAATAGTAAATTTCGAATTGGATTATGTAGGAAAATTTTTTATCATTTTTTAAATTAATAATTACTGAAACAAAAGTTGCATTTTCATAAGAAATTTGAAGGAAAGTTTATTGAAATATATTAAGTATATTTAAAATATATTTCTTATTGATTTTCTGTTTTTTACACACAACTTAAAATTATACCTTTTTTTAATGATTAATTATTCATTCTGACACAAAAATGATTGAGTTAAATAATAATGCTCAGTCTATAAAATAAATGAATGTTTCCAATTTGATGATTTGAATATAATTTAATTCAATCATTCGGTTTGATAAATTGAATGATATTTCAAGCATACAAACTAAATCAAATCGTATCGATTTAAATTACTTAGTCTATTAGCAAATACCAGTTGATAAAATTTCTTTATCAAAGGTAACATAAGCTGGAATACTAACATAAAAGATGTAATTAATAAAAATATAATATCTGAAGACAGGATAAAATGAAATTAATAAACAAAAAAGGAGACATCATGAAAACAATAATTTGTATCTCAATAATTATAAATACTTGAAATGTTAATTAGATATATTATTAGAATTGAATTAATAATGATATGCAAGTTAGAGCATATATTGAAATTAACTTTTAGTAAATTGCACTTTATATTTCACATTCAAAGTTTTTAAAATATTTATTTTAATTTGTAAGCTTTTTTTGATTATACAATCATGTTTTTAATTTGGAATATTTAATTTAAAACATAAAAAAAATGTCAGAAAAATTATCATCTGGTAAGTGAATAGAGAAAAGGCAAAAAAGATTATAAAAAATTAGCAATTTGATTTAAAAAATCTATTACTTTTTTTCATAATAATTTTGTTGTCATGAAAAAAGTTTAAAAATTATTTTTTACTCTAAGTTTTTACTGCCATTAATTTAAAAACATTAATTAAGTTATGTTTATCCTTAAATGTCCAATTTTCCGTCAGCAATGTGCATGTTAATCACTGTAACAAATAAGTTTATCAAACTAAAATTTGATGAGGAAAATAAACAGACTCAAATAAAATTATCTAAATTTGCATGAAGAATCTTTAATGCTTGAAAAAATGCTAAATATTAAAGCTAAAAATGCATGAAAAAAGTTTAATTTTTAATACCCCACTCAAGCATTTTAGGCTTGAAATTTATGTGTGAGATTTTAAGACTGATTATATCATTAAAAAAATTTATTACGTACTATCGTAAACACTAATACTTTTTTTTTTTTTTAATCTGGCTGTGCAATATGAAATTAATGCCAATCTAAATTTTCAATAATGCGAAATGAAATGTCAAAAACTTTTCAAAATCAGTTAAGCTATCTTCTTTATGATTTCATGATAACTTACTAGAAAATAAATGGCATAGCCATAATGTTCTCCAAACCTTAATCTTTATGATTCATACCTTCTCTCTCTCTCTCTCTCTCTCTCTCTATATATATATATATATATATATATATATATATATATATATATATTAATAATAATAATCAATTTCGTTATTGAAAACAAGTTTTCATTGAAACTTTAATACAATGAGCAAATTTCGTCAGAATGATGAGCCATATAAGTCTTCTGAATCGATTCCAAGTACAGATCGATTAAGATATCATATCTATTTACGATGGAATATTCCACGATGCGGTATATTTTAATGTTAACTTTTTAATCTGCATCGATTCCAAGTACAGATCGCTTAAGATATCGTATCTAGATGCGATGGAATATACCACGGTGAAGTATATTTTAATGTATACTTTTTAATCTGCATAAAGCTTCTCCACTAATATATTTTTTTCAATTCTTGATGAAATTTTGTAACATTCTAATCGACTTGACCTCATTTTGTCCCCTTATAATAAGCGTTCAGTATTCTTCACTTCACTTCACTTCTTTATCTTCTCACCAGTGAAATAACGATATGAAGCGAAAGCTCGCAGCTTTTACTTCGTAGATTTGTATCAACCGCAGAATTTTTTTCACAAAAAGAAAAAAAAGGGGGGGGATGAAACAACTACGCAAAACTTTCCCCCTCGTAAATCCAACCCAAAAAAAAGAAGATAATATTCGGCATAAAAATAGAGATGTCCCTCTTTAACAGTTCCCATAGTCCATTTGATTGCCGAACCTGATAAAAATGAAACTTAATATTCCAACGTCGGATGTTGCATATGAGTTTCCAGAAATGAAGACGAGTTTTGTTTTTTTATTTTCCGGATGAATTTCTTGGGGGAGGGGGGCTGATCAACACGTGGCATCTTAATTAGTTTGATTACTCCAAGGCTTAAGGTCGACCTCAGTGTTAAAAAAAAGCGATAGTGTGGGGTAGAAAGAGAGAGATAGCGAGAAGTTGTTACTTCAAGGTTGCTTCGACGCAAACTTGTTCTCGAGGCTAAATATCTGCACAGAGCATCTTGAAAAATTTCTGATCTGTCCGTTAAATCCAGATTAGATCCATTCGAAAATCCCCACTTCAAACTGATTTTTTTCCTCCCATTGGATTGCTGTATCTATTTGTTTCGGAAAGTGTAATCTAACAGTTGAAACATAATATATTTTTTTTTCCTAGCTGATTGTTGGAAATTGTGGCCCTAATTTTTTTAAAAGTCACTTAAACCCTTGAAAGAAATAAAAAATATTATGAGTTATTTTTTCATTGCACACACTAAACTTCTTAAACAGGAATCGATAGACAATATACCGACTGCAAAATGTCATGGTCGATGTTGAGAAACCAAAAACCGTCTATCAAGTTGTTGACGAAGAAATGACATGTTTATTTCGAATGAATGTGGCCAATCAAAGCGTCACATTATTATGAATGACGGAATATGGGTGGTGGCTAGCATCCCTATTAATATCGGAACCTTCGAACAAAACTATAAATATTCACTGTAAATTATTATAACTCGTTATATTCAAGTAATAACTTCAATACATAGGAAAATTACAAAAGAAGTACTTTACTCTATTATTTTGTAACTGCATCTCAAACTTTTTGTAATTGTTTGCTTTTCTTGCTTCTCTGTCCTCAACCCTTTCATTTGCCATTGGTATAGTGACTCTTATAATCAATATATAAACGAAAAATAAACAAAAAACGAAACGTAGAATAAACTAAAAAGTATGGTATACGAGTGCTAAAGAAGAGGTCAGTTATAAAATTAAAAAGAAACATTTCTTGGACAAGAACAGAAATTTAACACTGATGAATATTTATGTGCCTTTCTATCGGGATTTCAACCTAAAACCAAAGATGGAGAAAAAAAGAATCAACATCTATAATATACAGATTCATACTAATTTGATGAATGATTAATCCAATTATTTTTTTATTAAAACCATAACTATATATATTTATTTCTAAATCAAAAGAGATGAACCACAGAATTTTTTTTAAAGATATTAGTTTTTATAAACTATTTCAACCTTTTATATTTTCTCTGCATTTCATGCATTAAACCTTAGGACTAAATTCCCAGAGTTTTTACTGCGCACTTCAAACATAAGAGAAATAAAATTCTCACGTTTATTCTTGTATTTTAGCTTGTATTAGATTTCTTGAACAATTTGAATATCTTTAATGTTAGTTATTATTCAAATCTGGATTTGTTTTTACAAACTAATTTTACTAAGGGAAAGTGCTACTTTATTATTAATATATTTAATATTAATAATACAGAAAATACATAACGTACTAAGTAATTGAGCAAGAAATGTCTAATTGCTTCAACAATGGATCAATTTTCAAATCAGATGTTTCATCACTTACTATAAACATTTTTATATGCTTAAAACAAGTTGATACATTAAAATAAAAACACATTTCCACACACCCATTTTGTCGAAAAGCAATTTATAAAGACGTTTTTAAATTGCTTATAGTAATACTCTTGTAAAAGTTATATGTTTTTGCATTGTATAGAAAAAGGTATTAGTTATACTGCAGCTAAGAAACAAATTATTGAGGTTTAGCTGTAAGCAACAACAGCAGTATTAATTAATTGATTAATATTTTGTTTACTTTATCAAAAATAAATAGAAAAACTCTTCAAATAAAAATAAAGTTAAAATTACTTTTATTTCTCTCAATAAAATTTTCCTTTCTAGTATTCATAAAAATAAATATCAAGATTTCATTAGTTTTTTTTTTTTTTTTTTTTTTTTTTTTTTTTAAGGGCCTCACATAATTAGAAATTCAGTTAAATTGTTTAATTCTTGTATTTTGTTATGATAAAAAAAATAGTATATACATGTTTCTAAAACTCCGAGTAAAGTAAAAAAAAAATAGGGAAATAGGTTTAACGTATAAAGTGTTTTGTTATATACGGATGTTTCCCTTGCCAATCGATTAACTCCCTTTTCAAAATTTTAATTCAAAGCTGTAAATAGTATATTATGTTTTGGAAAAAGAAATCCATTATTTTTTTCGGTCAAAAACTGTCGTGTTCGATATCTCGTTAAATATCGATCCTCACAATTTCAGATTTATATTCATTGAAAAGATCACATTTCGCGTTAAGAAAATATTTTGCTGTTTTTTCATATTTGGTCCATTCAGTTATAAGGTACAGGGTGTTAAAAATGGAAGTCAACAAAGAGAAAATGCAATACATTCAAAGTTTTACTTTGACAAAAGGCGAAAATACAAGTCAAGCAGTTGAAAATCAGGAATAGTGTTTACGATCCCGATACTGTAAGAACCAATTAAGTATAATTTTGATTTCATCGATTCCATGCAGGTATATTTGATGTTAAAGATGCACCTTACACAGGTAGGTCCATAATCGAAAATATCGATAAAATCACAAATATGCCCAAAGTTGACCAGCATGTTAGCAATCCAGAAGCTAAAGATCAGCCAAAACAGTTTGAAATCATTTGCACAAAGCTGTTCAAAAACATAAATAAAGCCTTGAACTTCATGTAAAAATAATGGATTTCTTTCCCTCAAACTAATATAATTCTCTATATTCAGAACAAAATTCACTTATAATAAGAATTAACATTTTATGTAAATAACATGTATTTTATGTAATAACTAAAAAATTACATGTAAATAATATAAAAAATAATGCTATTAAAAATTTTTATGAATCTTTTTAGTATTTTTCTTAACTTCTTGTTTTATGGAGTTAATCGTTTTGTCAAATGAAGCTTTCATATACACTTGTCGCTATTGAAAATTGTAATATCGAATTTTGAAGTTAATAGTGTATCTTTTTATTGTGAATGGAAACATAATTTAAAGCATGACAATTTATATAATAAAATATATAACATCTGCAATTAAATACTGCAAAATATTTATTAACGAAAAATATATTAATTTTATTTGTAATATCAAACAATTAAAATATATGTTACAAAATAATATTGCTTTTGTCTACATTATATATAAATAAGTATGTAAATAAAAGATCCAAATATGCCTAGGGTTCGTTGATATAAGGTTAAGTCTTGTAGATCGTTCGCAGGCTGAAAACGAAAAAAAGTGGAAGTCAAAGTATTTCATTACGTATTCCTCAACGGGCAATTAATAATCGAAAGGTAGTACTTCTAACAACCCTAGAGCGAAATTATTGTTTACTACCTTGTAAAATACGAACCCCCAACGCAACCTAATCCTCTATCTTCTTTCCACAAAGAGAGGAAGTAATGAAAATAACATACGATGAAAAATCTGTCATCATATTTCAGAAGCAAACGATAGATGATGAAATTTGAAAGATCAACAGACGATAATAGATGCTGTGATGGAGGGCGGAAAAGATTTATTTAAATAACGGTGATTTAAACATGAAGGAAGAAGAAAATCTTCAGTTGGAGTAAGTGCAGCGCCATCTATTAGGTCTTTCGAACATTAAATATTCAAACCGAAGGAGGTGAAAGGGCTTAAATTTAATTACTGAGTCTTTTTAAACGAAAATTAAGTAGAAAATCAATTTCTCATGTTGGCAAAATCTGAGTATGAAATTTTTGTAAATATTCAAAAGGTATTTTATTAAAATCTTAAGTAGACTAAGAAAACAACTAGTTATTTTAATCTACTAATGTTTTTTTGATCGTCAGTTTGGAATTAAATGTTGTTTATTGAAATGATATTAATTTTTAGTTTATCAGTTTTAATAATTTTCTTTTTTTATTTTAAAAAAAGTTAAATTTTTATTAATTACGTCAGAAATATAAATTTTATATTTCATAGCAAATTAATGGATTTACAAAAAGTATTTGGCATAAACTCATATACAAAAAAAATTTTCTTTTAAAAAATATGTTATTAGTACATTGTTTTCCACAAATAATTAGAATTAAAACAAATTATTTATAAATTACTAAATTAATTTTGAGAAATAGGTTACATTTGAGATACATTAAAGAGTAAAATATATTACTTTTGAGATATTTAAACATTCCTAAATAATATTTAATAATAACAATTACATTTGATATAGATTATTATTTAATTCATTCACAGTGTTCATCCAAAAAAGTATAATTTATTAAAATATTAAGAATTCTGCATAATTCTTTGAACTTATTAAAGTATTCGTATAAAGAATTATGCAAATTATTAAAATTTTACTAATAAAAATGTCTACAAAATTATAGTTCTGAATGTATAATTTCATGTTTATATATTCAAATTCTATTTTAACACTTAATTTGTAATTTATTAGAAGTTTAAGTGACAAAATGATATTTATACTATTTTCCAACCAGAAAAAATTATTGCTAAACGTGAAAAAATACCTCGTTAGTATTATAAAAATATGTAAAAAGAAAATATTTTCCCAAAAATGTTTAAATGTTTAATAGACGTATAAAACAATTGTTTAAATAATTCTGTGAAACTCAAGAAAAGAAATATTATTTTTTAAAAACTTCAAAAATAATAGATGTTGATAATATTAGTGCAATAACATGGAAGATATGATTCTTATAAGGCAATTGAACGTACACCTATGAATAAATACAGTAACCTTAAGAAGAAAGATTAAAGTATATAATAATTTTAGAGCTGAAAATATTAATTTCCTAGTTAATTAAAATTTTTGTCCTATACAAAATAAATGCTAAATTATTAATTTTTTATTTCTTAATCAGGATTTTTACATCACAAAATTAAAAGCTTTGAGTTATACAACGCTACTCATACGAGTAAATATTATGTGTTATGTTAACTTTAAACCATCTTAAAATAATCGAATTATTTCTTTGCTAAACACAACCTATTGAATATAATATTAAATTTATGAATAATCCCTTATTTTAACCATACACTAAACATATCATACACTGAAGACGATTGATGGCCTAAAAATTCTAGAGTCATCGAATTCCGAAAACCTTTCCTACACTTTCCTCTAAAGAGGAATCCATTTAATAAGAAAACTACTAACCAAGATGCGAATCGCGTCTGCGCTAAAGATGGTCAATTTTAACTATTTTTTAAATAAAATCTTTTTGGGAAATTATCTTTGACTCACATTGCCTTACCATTCAACCAGTTAGGTTATGGATTATTGAATTTAAAATAATATATATATATATAAAGTTAAAGAGTGAATTTATTAATATTAATTTATTCATTTTAAGATCATTGATTGATTGATTTTTAAGGATGCAATAAGAAAGTGAGATAAAATTTCAGCGCCTTTTCTGTGACATTGTATTTCTTCTTTACAACTATTATTTCTACAGATATTTAAACAATTTTATCTTTAATTATTCATTTTCTGATAGTTTTTCAAGCAAATAATTTTGTAATTTATATAGACGAGTTTGTTTCAAGCTATTTATCACAATTTTTAACACAATACTTTTGCCATTATTAATAATAAGTACGTTTTAATGTAAACCACATTGTGTTTCATGTTTAGCATACAAGTACATTAGTAAGAATGCACTAATGGGAACTGGGGTAAAAATATTCATTAATAAATACTCAAATTGATTTACAACTAGCTTATTTCCGAACAATGAATACATATTAGCCCTACTACTTCGGAACATCTCCAGCTTCTACCGCTAGATGTCGCGACTATTAGTTGAGAAATTACAAATGCAAATTTCATGATATACATATTAGAAAATAATAGTTTTTGGTATACACCATTTCCTCCAAAAACAATTTACATTATTTTTGGTATACAAGTAAAATTTATAGGATTTTAAAACTCAAATCCTTCGAATGAATAAAAATATACGAATATTCAAAAAAATATAATCTTTCTATAGGATTAACATGATTTTAGTATTTAAGCCTTTCATTTCCTATTTTTAAATACTTCAATTTTTGAAAATACTTGAACTTTTTTATGCATTTATTTTTACTTCTTTAGCTCCGACTCGAATCAACAGAAGAAAATTAAAACTCCGCAAAACATCAGCGAAAACCCTGCCTTTCGACAGAAGGAGAAACAGAGATTGTAAAAGTTCAAAGAAAGCGAGTCAACTTGTTTCGCCCTCTAATTGGTAAAAGTGGGCATTGTTCCTTTTAATTAGTTTCATTTGCAACTACTTAGAGGGATCACAACGGTTTGACCTCCTTCAAGTCAAGAATGGGAAAGTGAATTTGGAAAACAATGGTCAGGGCGAAACAAAGGTGCGAATTGTAAAGGAACCGGGAAAGAACCAATTGCGAAGTGTTTTCGAATCACTTTGGAATCGGAAGAATGGTTTTGTGTGTTCATTCTTCAAAATCTGCTTCGTGCAACAGGGAGACCAATTACAACCGTAAAACTAATTTTCCAATGGTATTTTCACGAGTGCTACGTTTTTGTTGAGATATTGTTGTTTACTTGTAATTGCAACGTGAAGTTATTTCTTAAGATTTTATTGGTTAAGAAGCATTTACACGTGAGATTGATATATGTCAGTTAAAATGATATATTTCTGTTGAAAAAAATTCACTCAATTCGTTATAGCTATCTTTGATAAGATATGTTGGAACAATAACTATAATAATTTTAAAGTGTAATAACAATTAAATATGGTTAATGTAAAATTAGTTATATTTAATTTTAAATCGAGAGAATAATTGCTGTCATTCGATCGATTGGTTAAAAAGTGCATAAATCTGGCCATTCGTCCTAACAAGATCTTTGGTAAATATCTTATTGTACAGGAATGCTCTAAATTAAAATACACCGATTTTTTACTTCGTAATCAAAAAGTTAATTTTTTCCAATATATTAAAATTTGTGAATATATGTGTATTATCTCTATTCTTAAGCATTTGTTTAATGAAATGAAATTTCCATCAAGCAAATTAAACTATTCATTAATGAATTATTAATGAATACTGCATAAATTTTTAATAAATATAACATATTAAAATCACTAAAAAAGCATGTTACGTAATAATGGCAGTGCACAATAACTTATGCACTGCTATTATTACGTGTACTTTTCATTTATGCATAAGTAAATGCTGTAAAAGTTATACTATTGTCACACAAAGAATCTGTGTGTTAAAAATCTGTGACTATTATATATTTCCCCAACAGTTAGTTACAAATACAGTTAACTATGTATTTGCCAACAAATGTTGAAGAAAGCGCTGAAGGTTAGATAACACATAATCTTGCCAATTATTGAAATTGATAAATGTATTGTTATAAAAATGACTAAATTAAAATTTTTATACGTCCCCTTTTATGCAAAAAATAATAATTAATAAAAATTTTCTCATTCATTGAAGGTAAAGGGTTATTGCACAATCAAAATTAAGGGATTGTATTTCTTTTGGAAAAGTGGAGTCCTTTCCATTCGGAAATTAAGGTTGCACACAAAATAATTTAAATGGAAATTTCTCAAGAATTTTATTAATTTTTGCTGCAACATGCAGATTATTCTAAAAACATTAGATTCTTAATTATTTGCATTGTAATAGCATTTTAAAAATATATAAAAAAATTTCTTTAATTTTTGCATGACCCCTTAAAGCTCATAAAACATAATGTAGTTCTTGCTGAGAGAAAGTACCATAAATTATAGAAAATTCAATGTTTTATTATTTTGATCAGTTTTGAATTCATGGCAATATATTTCACATAGTGCTACATTTCATAATATCAAAAAAAAAAAAACTGTTAAACATAATTTTATAATTTTTTTTCATATTTTTTTTACACTAAATGTAATTTGAGTTATAAGGAACTGTATAAACATTTACATTTCTTAATTTTTTACAGAAATTTATTTATTGGTTTCAGTGATTTCACCTGTAAGATTTCAGCAATTATTCAGTGTTAAAAATAAAAAATGCCCCCTCCCCAAACTTATGATTCATAGATTTAATTGGGTCACATGAAATTGTATTAAAAAATTTGTATTCTCTTATCTTTTTTCATGATTTGAGTTTCAGTAAAATTTATTTACATTTAAATTAAAATTTTAAATGAAACTAACTTTTTAACAAATATATAGTCAAATGCTTTTAACAAAAGAAATGTTAGTTTTCCTTTAATTATTGAATTTGGTATACAATGATAATTATGATAATAATAAATATTTTAATTTAATTTAATAGCTTTATTGCTGAAAAATTCTGGTCGTGATAGTTTTTTCTTAATAATTTCTATATTAATAATTAAAAATAAAAAAAATAACACTTAAAATCAATTTTTTACTTGCTACGAATTTTTTGATAACTAAAATTAATTTGGTTAAATAAATTAATAGGAAGTAAGAGCAGTCCTTTCGTACTCTTTTTGAAGTCAATATCAATTTCCTCACTGATTTAATTCATTTTAACCATTTTAAAATTTAAATTGAATGTTTATTTTTCAAACTTTAAATTTTCAAATTTGTATACCACATATTTTATATTTTCTGTTTATTTAATAATCTTGTAGTTGAGCTAAAAACATTTTAAAACTTATAAAATATACGTAGGTGACAAGTTTGATTTTTATTATCCTTAAGTAATAATTATTAAGGGGAAATGTGTTGAATCATATATTTTATAGTGATTATCCTTAAGCAAGAATTATTAAGAGAACATGTGGAATCACAGATTTTATTCTGATTAGTCTTTACATAAAGATTATTAATCAGAATCATAAATCTGAGTATTCTTAAGAAAGAATTATTAAGAAAGTGATAAAGTCTTACATTATATACTAACTACTGTTAAGCAAGAATCGTTAATAGAGTATATGGAATCACATATTAAATTCTTATTAGTTTTCACATCATGATTGTTAAGTATAGAGTTATAAATTTTATTTTGATTAGCCTTAAGTAAGAATTATTATGAAAATGTATGGCGTCACATTTTATACTGATTATTTTTAAGCAAGAATCGATAATAAAAGATATGGAATAATATTTAATTCTCATTAGTTTTCACATAAATGAGTGTTAAGTATATATCATAAATTTTATGCTGATTAATCTTCAGAAATGAATATTAAGAGAATAGGTTGAAACCTAATTTTTTATTTTTATTAGCCTGTAGTAATGGCTTCCATCGCTTAAGGAAGTTATAAAATTCATATTCCACAAAATTTAAGTCCTAGTTTATACGCACAAAAATGATTTCAAATAAATTTTTATTATGAAAATATTTTGTATCTGTAAGAGTAAAAAGAAAAAGTAAATAAAAATTGAGTTATTTTTTTTAAGTCATAATCAAATCAAGTTCATATCTAGTAACAATTTTTTTTTAAAATTTAAGTTTAATCGATGATATTAAGCATACAGAATATTTCACAATAATTTATAATGACCTACGCACATTACTTTTAATTTATATAATCAAACCTAATTTATTGATCACGTTAATTTATGCTTTGAAATTAAAATAGTTTTTCGGATGAGAAAAGAATGATTAGAGAATGTTTTTTGATGTAAGAAAAATTAACCTTGTTTCCCCCCCCTTCAAATTTATAAGATTTTAGTTGAGATATTAAAAAGTTTAAAATAAAAAATAACAGAAATAGACGAGTTTTGGAATTACGAATTATTTTCAAAAGAACTTCTCTAGAGTTCTGTATTTTTTGCATTTAATTTTTCTTTTCTGCATCTAATTCTCTTCATGTTTAACTTTTTCACTAAAAAAAAATTAAGGATATTAATGTTTTCTTCATTAAATAATAGTAACTAAAAATATGTTATTTCTATATCATTATCATTTTTTAAATGATTATTTTGATAAAGATAATAAAATATACTTTATTTAGATAAGATTACATCTAACTTCTATAAAAGCAATTTTTTTCATATAAATTGCTTTTATAGAAAACCTATGGCAAAACCTATGGCAACGCCCAATCTGCAATCTCACACTACAAAATTGATATAAGATTATAAGATTCAATATCATCCATAACAAATTTCACAATCTTCTTCTCAGGATTGCTATAAGTTGCATTCTTATACTGCAAAGGAATAAACTAAGAAAATTTTTTAATTTTTTTCCCACGAATATTTGACTCCTACAAGTAGCCTTCTATTGGTGCTAAGGCATTTTGATATTCAGTAAGTATCATTGCCTTCCTCTAGATGTCTTTAATTAGAAAACTTGTTGTGTTGTAATGTCACAAGGGAGAAAATCGGAAAAATTCATACTCAAACTCCCAAGCATGCGCAGACAAGAATGGTGACGTAATACCCATTGTCCATTTGTTCAATGGCGAATGGAATCGTACTCAGGCCTTCCTCTTTAAAGAATTCAAATTTATCACTGCTGTCATGATGAATGAATGAATTTTATAAATAAAAATATGTTTTTTCCCTTTAAAAGTGAATTTAAACTTTTTTTCCTTACTAAATTGACATATCCATCACTGACTGATTATTTTATATTTTATTTGCATTACGCAAAAAAAGATTGGATATTATGCATAACTTAAAAATAATAAAATTTCTCTTAATTTCAGTCAAAGATCAAGATGTAAATTTGTTAATATGTTTTTTTTTATCGACTGACACGTCATAAATAATCAAAAATTAAATTAAAATAGCAATTAACTTATAGAGAATTATAAAATTTGAAGAACTGAATGGTTATTTTTCTATATGACATTTTAAAAATCATAATTAATTATCAGATTCCTATAAATTTCAAAATGATATACAAAATTGTAAATTTTCTAAACTTTTATATTAAGTTACATTCACATTCGAAAATATATTTTTGCGTAATGAGAAACAATTTAATCCTGTATAATATTGATTGAATAATAATTAAAATGTTTGATACTTATTAAAAAACTCAGTCTGATTAGCAACAACTTTTTTTTGTCGACTAGCAAATGTGGTGCGTTGCTCCTCTTTTCCAACTGAACGATAATTTCTGTGGTGTTAAGTCCGACTTCCCCATTACACACATGCCATATATACCTGTTTATAGGGTAGGCAGTCATTCCTACTCGCTTCATATAAGGAAAGGACAAAGACAGGAGAGAGAGAAGGAGAAAGTACATTCACATGCCCGAACCAGGATTCGAACCCAGGACCTCCCTGTACGCAGTCAGACACACTGACCACTAGACATTAGCAAGAGTAATGGAATTAAATTAAAAAAATGATCTGACAAATTATTCTTTAGATATAATTATCATTCCGTACAAAAGTCCATAATAAACATGTTATTTTACGTCAATAATAAAATAATTTTCCTGTGATGACAATAATAATGCGCATCATAAAATAATTCTAAAATACTTTATAAAATAATTAAAGTTTTTATGAAAATTAATAATATACGAATTTTAAAATTTAAATCTATGCATTAAAATTTATGTATATGTTTTAATAAAAATAACTAAATTTTATGAATTATTATTAAATATTATAAATATATATATATATATATAATATAAATTTCCTTTCTATAAATATTGATTAGAATTGTTGTTGTTTCATTGTAACTATGCTTAATTAAGAATAATTTTCTTCTAGGATTGATGTAGTGAAGAATACTTTATTTTTTATTAATAATATATTAATTTATTTATACATTTTTATTAATTTAATATTTATTTTTTCACTCTAATGTATGTACTTTACTGTTATTTGAAAATAGTATTCACTTTTTGTTTTTGTTTATGTCGTAGTTTTCAATGTATCGGCATGATTGCCATTTGATACTTTAAAACAAAATTCTTCTAATTAAAAATTTACATTAAAGAATGTTTTGCATGAGTACACAATGTTTGGCTTTAGTACACATTCTTTTCTATAATCTTAATAAACTTGAAGTAAATTATTAAAACACATTGATAACAGTTTAGAATATCAAAAGTCAGACGATAAAAAAAGGAAATTAAAGATTATATATATTTTTTATCGATAATCACAATAAATTATAGTACTGTTCCTTCAGCAACACTTAATATATTTTCCTTTACGTTCACTAAAAAAAAGTTTCGCAAGCGATTTATCATGAAAACGATTTACGAAGGAAAAATTTCTAAAACGATTTTTACTGAGATGCAGAGACGGTTACTGAATTAAGTTGTATAAGATATATATACAAATCCATTGAGCGTGCATTACACATTAATGTGGATAGGCACGGGTTTTCAATTTTCCCGTGTCAAAAATTAGATTCGAATTTAAAAATATTCTTCATTGTATTGAATCTTTTAGATCTATTTAGTAATTATGAGAAAATAATGGTAGGCAAGCATTTGAACTTAATAATCATAAGTTCTTATAGAGAAAAATGAGAACAAATTAATTTCCTCAAAACACTATTTTCAAAAATACTATTATTTTTAATAATTTTTTTTATAATTTGTCGAAATATATAAAAATATTTATTAGAAAAGGCAAATAAAATTCAAAAATTTAACTTAAGAATAACTGATAATTTATTTTTGCAGCAATGAAATCAATTTCTCTATTTCATTTAGCGAAAAATAATTTAAAAAATATCACAGTTTTAACACTTTTCATGCCAATCACAGAAATGTTAGTATTCCTTAATTTGGGGTTACCAGTACATAGATGTTTAATAATTTATATAAATAAAA
>JAPDSC010134167.1:156025-167368 GCA_026290005.1 Latrodectus geometricus
AATTTTGTTTGTTAAACGAATGTCTTATGTAATAAAATTTTGCATAGTGGAAAGCAAAGGATAATTGTTAATTACTTGATTTTAAATTGCAATGAATATTTTTTAGGTAATTCCATTTTTAGTCCAAGGAAATGCAAACACTAAAATTGCTCTACCAAGTGTTATTTCATCTCTGATTAAAGTCAATAGGAGAAGCTGGTAATTTTTCAGTTCCTTTGATAGAATATTGATTATTTAATCTCAAATATGAGTTATATATATATATATATATATATATATATATATATATACTGAATTTAGCAGTTAGCAGTCTGATGTTTATATTAATTTGTCTCTATTTTCAATTTATTCTTGCTAAAAATATGCTCCTTTTACTTTACATTTTATCCTTTCACTTTACTTTATATAAATTATGTATGAATACAATGTTAATTGAAATTGTTAATTGTATTATAGAATTATTTTTATTTTATATTCGAACTAAAAAGTTATACAATGTGGTTATTATATTGTTGTTTAAATTAATTTATTATTGTTTCTAAACATTTTTAAAACCTAATATCTAATTTTGTTTTAAATCCCATTTTCATTATGCCAATTTTTGTTATATTATAATATTTTTCTTAACTGGTAATATAATTTGATCTTTTAAATGATTGTTTACATTAAACTCAAATCTTTCATCTATTCCATGTCATTATTGTAATTTAAATTGTATACACAATTGTATTTTTGTTTACATTATTTTGTTACAATGTCTTTTGTTCCATCACAACTAAGTGTTTGGTAAAACAGTCCATTGCAATATAAGGCTCTTAATGTCCATTTCTATTAATTTGACCTATATTTTTACCATGACAATAGTAGATTTTCTAGACATTTTAAGTTTGAAGTCCAGAGTTGAGGTTTTCAAGGACATTTAGGTAGTACTAATTTTGATCAGTTTCAAAAGCAAAAGATTGATTAGATGTTACACAATTTAAGAAAAACTGGTATAGCAACATGGTAACTTGAAACAAAATACTTTTATTTCATCACTTAAAAATCTTTTTGCCTAATATAAATATTTTAACTTTGATGAGATTGTTATAATTTCCAAAAGTATATGGATTTATGCCTTTTTGTTAAGCACATTTTATTATAATTATGCATAATATTTTGTATTATGTGATAGTGAAGTCAAGATTCAAATATTTCCATTATATTTATTTCATAAACTAACATGTAAGTATAAATCAATAGAATTTTGCATATGTATGAATATAATATTCACATTTCTAAATTTTAGGATTAAATTTTATCGTTTATATATATATGTATATATGAATGATTGTATAATTAATTTCAGATACATAGGAATGTTAATATATAATCTGTCAATAAGAAAAATCTTTTCATTTTTAGAAATAGTAAATTCAAACACTAATAGAAATAAACTCACATTTATTATATTATCTTGCATAAATTTAACTATTTTTTTTAAAATAGATTTTGTATAAAATTTACTACTTAGAAAATTCTTCGGAATTTAAATTTTTAATTCAATAATGTTTTCATAACAACCTTAAATAGAAACATTAGTACATAAACAACTATACATGGTAAAAAAAATTTTACATTATTCAGCTTCAGTGTGTAACAAAACAAACTGTGAAAATAGGTATCACAAATTTTGTTCGGATAATGAATCTCTGAAAATACATCATGATCTATTCTAATAGTTTCCAGAATCAAAATAGATTCCCTTGTGCCAAAAGCAGTCTACCGTAAAACAAAGAAAATATTTGTATTTCAAAATTTCTTATATATGGTATTTTTATGTTATAGGAAGAATCCACAGCTTCATTTATCATGGAAAAAAATTACTAATTTAGTTCCAGAAATTGAAAATTTCATTACACCATCAAAATTAGTTACATTTCTAAGAAATCAGGTATGAAATTATACATTTATGTTTGTTTTTAAATTGTATATATATTCATTCATTCATTAATTAAAATATATTTTGGACTTAATATTTTAGAACTTTACATTTTGTTCCTACTGTGTTTTGCTGTATATAATTTGCAGTGGTGTATTATCCGCAAGAACTTTTTTGTGTGAAAGTAAAAAGCGATGTATAATCCATGATAATTTTTTTTTGCTGAATAATTGAAAATACATACTGCAGATACTTTGTTGTTATTGTTACTAATGACACTTTGAACTCATTACTCGTGAATGGACGAATGAAATTGGAAGGAGCGTCTTCCGTTTTTTTTATTAGAGCACCCTCATTTGAAAGTGGAAGTACGACTTAAGCTCATAGTTGGCAGCACCATTTTTGTCTTCCAATTTAGAGATTGAAGCCAGAGAAGACCCATAGCCTGGCTCCAACCACCCCAGAAGTTAATGGCAGAGGTATTAATTTGGAATGGGAACATGGAGGGTATTGTGACCCAACATATTTTACAAGCCCCAATAGTCATTAGTGAACATGATGGATCTTTGGATAAGCCAGGATTCAAATTCATCAATTTCCAATAACACTCCTTAACCAACCAAGCCACTGCAGCCATAGATACTTTGGTGTTATGTAAAAATACACAATCTGATTAAAATTATAATAAATTGTTCAGTAAAAAGCATTTATTATTTATAACATCTGATTGGATCCATCTCATTCTGATGTATGATAAACAGTTTTGAAAATATCCAATTATTGTTAAGAGTGATAATTCCCAGAAAATTCTTGTAAAACTTATTGATTTTTAGTTGTCAATAACTTTTAAAATGAGGTTATAATATTTTAAAAGTAAAATATATTTGCTTCATTAACAATTAAATGAAAAAATAGATTATTTTCGAACTGCATACTGGATGCATTATTTCTTTTGTACTGCTCCTTCTTTGTTTATCACCTTGCATTAGCACGTTAGTCACCATTTTTTATTTAGATTTATTTTTTAGCTTATAATTTTCTGTTTAACTTAGATACTTTGCTTCTACATGATAATATAACTTGAATGTTTCTGTATGAAACAATTTGAATCAAAACAAAATGTTAAATGACACTTAACTTTTAAGAAAAAAAATTTTTTTAAGCTCTCAGTGTCATATGTTATTTATTTTACAAAATAGAAATAACATTTCTTTCAAAAATTTATTGTGAGCTTTGCTAAAATAGATTTTTTAAAATTAAATTATCAGTGGTGGCATATAATACTGACAACAAAATTGAAAACTTTTTTAATACATAATCTACAGATTATTTATAGGAAATATAGTAATAAACAAGTTGAGGATTTTTTATCCAATTTTTAAGAACAAATTTCCTGTTAAAATTAAAATATTTTTGTTTTTATAATAGGGTCTTCCAACAAGTGAAGGATTCACTGACATTGGTCTCACTGAATCACCTCTAGGTCTTATATTTACAGTTGATAAACATGTATATTCCAAGGTAAAAATTAGTTCATTAATTTTGTTTAATAAATAACTTTGTATTAATAACAACAAAAGATCAATATTCTTAATTGAATCAGTAACTATGCCATGTTTGAAAAAATCACAAAATGTAACAATTATTTAAATTGCTTAAAATTTTATATTGCATTCAAATTTGCAGTTAATTTACATGAAATTATTGAAGTTTTTTTTATTTGTTATAGTTTTTTATAATTTAAATACATTATTCTTTATGCAATTAGTTTTTGTTCTTGAAATTATATAACTTCTCTCATTAAAATATGGATTAAGAAAAAAACTTAAGTAAATGTTTCTTTTTGTATCTTGGTGAAATGTTCATTAAAAATCATTATTTAATTTATAAAAATGAAATAATGTGAATTTTTATTTATAGATTATATTGACTGATATATATGCTAATGATGAGAATATGGCTAAAAGTAGCTGTCTTTTCCAAAATGTACCACTTAAGAAAGTCCTTGTACAATACAAGTAAGAAATACTATTCCATATATATTTGTTTTAAAGAAAGAGCTCTTTATTACAGTAATTCAACTAAAAGATGCATTGTAATGGAATTATTAATAGAGAAGGAAAATTAAAAATTTGTTTAGTAATTATATAACATTTAAAAATAAGAATTATATAATCTAATATTTATGTGATTGTATACTTTAAAGTTTCTTCTTTGTATTTAAAAGTTCTTATAAAAATTTAAAAACAAAATGTAGATATGTAATTATTTTGGCTTTTGATAATCTTTTTTATTCTAAAATGGTGTTATAAAATGGTACAAAATTTATCAAAGATATAAAAATTTTATGGTCTTGTGCATTATGAAATTTTTGAATGACTAAACTTAAAAATATGTTCTGTAATTTATATAAATAAAATCGTTATTGTTTATTTGCCAAAATTTTGTCAGGGTTGAATTGAGAACATTGTTTCTTGAATAAAGTGGAACTTATATTAGAATGGCTTTTTTGGCTTACTCTCTTAAAAACTATTTTTTTTTTCAAAATTTTAATTAAAATACTTGTAATTGCATTTTTTCAAAATTTTAATTAAAATACTTGTAATTACTCTGAGGCTTTATTAACACAGCTTTAAACTTCCTGTTAAGTTGTTTACATCACAATGTTATTAATGTAAGTGATGTAACTTTCTACTGTGGAACACTTCTCACTTTAATAAAAAAACATTTGTTAATTTTCCTCTTTTTAAAATTTTCATCTTTGATTACTGCTAAGAGTATAGAATTTTTAAAAAATAATATATTTGCTATTTTTTCAAGGTAAAAAGTATTATTTTTACCTTCTTCATTGAATTCATTTCTACTTTTCCTAATGTGATATCACTAAGAAATGATTGGGGAGGATTAGTATCTTGACTTGAATATTTAATAACTTCATAACTAATAAAATTTACAAAAATATCTTAGATTGTTCTTCTGTTTTTATTGCTAGACTTTGTCTTTTTACATCATAACTAGATGATATCCTCAAAGTATAGTTATCCATTTCCTGATAAAATCTCAATTAAGCAAGCTGTTGGAACTGTTGAAAATTAAGTATAAACTATAAATTCATTGAACAAGCTGTAAAATGATTTAAACAAAACATAACAAAGTGAGTATATCTAATTAGTATTATGCATATACCAATGTAGCCACAACTAAATAAAAATGTGTTTTCAGAAATTAATATTACAAAAGTAATTAGCTAGTTTCATCTTCAAGATTTATTCCAAAGAAATTTGACAAAATAAATTGTAATGTTTAATCGTTTGAGTATATTCTATCACAGATTTTTTACAAAAATTATCATCTTAATTCCATTAATGTAATATCGTAATTATTTATATAATACTGATTTGCAGTAGTCTTTAAAAAATATGAGTTCATATATTAAAAAGGCACATCTAAAATCTTTTTTTTTTATCATGCATTATAATTTTTCTTAATTCTTGCTTATAAAAAATTTAATTATATATATTTTTAATTTCTAGTTTTCCAACCATTGGAGATATTTTTAGCATGTCTGATTTTCGTACTATTATACATGCTAATTTTATTGCAAATATAAATCAGTTTGTTGGAAATGATGTTTTAAAAATGAATATTTCATCTGATTGGGATTTTCAATCTGGTAAGAAAATTATGTTTAATATTAATTTTTGTACTGCGAATATAAAACATTAGTTAAAATCTTGTTCATAATAAAACACTATATAGTTGTAATATTCTAGTATACTACATAGTAATATTATACTTGTATTATACATAGTAATAATATATAGTAATACTTTAAATTTATAAGAAATGTATGACATGTGCAATACAACTTGGATTTGCCTGGGAATTAAAGCTTAGAAGAATATTGTACTGTTCTTCATGGAAATATTGTGTCATTTTCAAGAGAGATAATGTTGCTGTATATCGATTGCAGATTGAACATTTTAAAATAGTTCAAGAATGTTCTATCATATTGAGGTCAGGGAACTGTGAGGGTCTGGATAAATATTTGACTTCAACCCTACATTTATCAAATAATGATTAGACAAATTCTGTGTGAAATAAGAGCAATATCATCCTGGGAAGTTCCATTTCTGGCAAGAAGTTAAATTTGCATTATAGGGTGGACCTAGTTAACTATAACTTCTTTATACTTTTCACCAATGTTTCTTTTCAAATTTACGATTGGTATTTTAGCAAACTTTGACACAGTTGCATGACAAATCCATGTTCCTGCATGATTGATGGAAGGAGATGAACTTGTTCATGTAAAATTGCTCTCTAAATATTCACCCATCCTGTTGTAGGGAGAAGTAGGAAAATTTAACTATTTATCAATTCATCAGGTTTGGTAATCATAGAACCTATATAAATGATATTTTGCAATCAGTAGAACTGTGAAAAATCTAGATGATGATTGAGTTCTGTAGTAATTTTGCCACTAAGCTGCATTTTTTTTCTTTTTAGACATTACAATCCAGTTTACTTTTGATTGTTATCTATAATTTTAATTATTTTTATTTTATTGATTGTTTTACTTTGCCTAGTTTGTTTTTCCACACTGTATGATGTCATGACTTTAGACATTGTACCTCTAAAAACGCCTGAAAGCTGGCATGTTTCAGTTATTGTTACTCCTGTTAGTCAAGCTGTTACAATTGATTTCTTTCAGAGTCTAAGATTTGAAAATTTGTATTTTTGATAGTATTCCAAGACATACACAAATTCTATAAAACTATTTCATACTGCCATGATTCATATTTTTTATATTAAACACTGGTAAATGTTACATTTTAGTTCTTACAAAGTGCATTCTTAAATGCCACTTTTCTTTACACATATTTAAATTATTTTTAAAAAATCTATTTATAATTTTAAATCTTTTTTTAACTTGTAAAAATAGGGTTTATTTTGTTTGTCAATTCCTCTTCAAATTTAAATCTCTGAATTAATAAATTTTACAAAATCAGTTGAGATGGGAAAAAATGTGTGCATTAAAATGCAGCAAATTTTAAATGCATAGACTAAAATTTTTGGACAATGTTTTATTATTGCCTATTAAATAATGATAGTTAAGTGCTCAGTACTTTCATGTTATTAATTTATATGCATAATGTCTTTTTACTATATTCATTAGTTTTTTTTGTAATCTTTTGATGTAATGCATTTTAAATTCTATTTGTCTATATTGATTTAGATTAATCAAAGATTAAGGATAAAAATAATATTTTATATACTTCCTCTATTTATATTTTTATAAATTTTCAGAAAACTAATACTTATAAAAGGTAAGATATAAAATTATTAATGTATTAAAATGTTAATTTATTTATCATTATTATCATAAAAAATCATAAGTAACTTATGATAATAATTTTAGTATATAATTAACTTACATGAATTCTCCCATTTATTTAAAACTTCATATCTTTATTCATAGGAATGCTGACTACTCAATATTTTCTTAAAATAGGTCTAAGTAATTTATTTAGGATGTATTGATACTACTTCATATCCTTAGTCCCATAATAACAGGCTATAAAATAAAAAAAGTTTTTATTAATGCATTCTTTATTGGACAATAAATGTTCCATTATTATTAGTTCTCTTTTAACATAACTTTAATAATTTTTATTTAAATTTAATATTAATTTAAAATAATTTAAAATTATTATGGTATGTTAAAAATTCCTTTATAAAATAAATAAAAAAAATTAAATTTTCATATCAACAAACTTTTAATCGACAGAAATAACTAATTACTTTTTTAAATCTTTTACAATTTATATTCTTTTGGTACATAATTTTGTGAAAAATATCAAATCATTAGAAGTAAAATAAGTAAGAAATGTGAGAATCAATGTTACTTCTATTGATCAAGATCATTAGAAGTAGCATTAATTCTCACATTTCTTACTTATTTTGCATACGTCTATACTCCACCTTCTTATTACAAGGAATGAGTTTTATACTTATTCTTTTTTACTTTATATTAATTTCATCATAAACACCATATTATCTGTTAAAAACTTTGTCATTGCTTGAAAGATTAGTTTTTTGACTAGTTCAAGTTGGCTATGAAAGTATGAAACAAATGCATTGTTTTAAAGTGACTTATATCAAAAATTTTATTTCTAAATCAATTGTATTTTTGTGTTATTTTTAACTTTAGTTTATTTGTTTATTTTTGCAGCATTAATTCTCACACGATATAAGGATTTAAATCAAGATGATGTTGAATTACATAAAAATCCTTCTGATCATTTGTTAAAAGTATGAAACTTAAATAATTGTTAAAAAATCTGACCTTTTAATATTGCTAAAAAAGATAATTTTTCAATTAATATATATTTTTAGATTTTGAAAATGGCAACCATTCAGTATGAAAATGATTTTGATTTTAGGTTAAAGGTAGATATGTGCTTTGAAAATTTGAAAAATGGTGAGTATAATTGCATTTTTTAAATTACTTCATTTCCAAAAAAATCTAGTACTTCTTAAAAATTATTTTATGTGTGTAATAAAAATTGTAATGGTAGAAGAATTTAATACCTAAAAATATTTTATTTCATACTTTGAAAGAATAATTTTAATCAGTTTGTAATCTTTAAAATTTATTAGGTTATACTCTGACTGGAGTTCTTTTAAATTTAATAGTTTCTTTTTTTATATTAAACTGACCAATTTTAAATATTCAGAAATAGATATAAATATACTATAGAAATAAAAATTTTGTAATGTTTTTTTATATTGAATTTTTATTTGCGATCTAGGTGATGAAAAAGTTTCCTGTGATTGGCATGATTTAAAAAACTTATGTCAAACAAAGAATAAATCTCTATTTAAAGTAAGAGCAACTACTATTTTATGTATTTAAATTAATTGTTGTTTTTAAGTATTATGTTTATGTTAAATTTTTTACAGTTAAAATTACTGGTTACATACATATGTAGCTAGTTAATTTTTATATGTGTATCCTGGATATATGATTATACTTTAAGTTGTTGTATTGAAACTGTAAGCACTGTAATTTATTATTTTCAACATTGAATTTTACACCTGCCAAATTTTTAGAGAAAGTTTAATTTTAGACATTTATCTGATTAAAGTAATTATGTATTTCTAAGCTAATGAATGAAGTCAGTACTGTATATTTCTTATAAAGGGAAATAAATTCTGAAAAACGGAGTTAATATATCAAAAGACAAAGCTGAATGTTTGAGAATACAATTGTATTAGTAATAACTCAAATAGCCTCTATTCAGTTCACTATTTCAATGATTGGTGCTAAAATAGAAATCCATCAACAATATGTCTATGATAAAACTACAATTCTTTTTTAATCCACTTTTCTTATTTGGCAATGAAACATGATTAAAATGCTGATCACAATATCTTGTCCAATGAAGTATAGAAAATAATGACACAGCCTATTAACATTATTCACAGTTCCTTTGAACAAAGCAATGTGCTTTTCTTTAAAACCTATGATTTAATTGCTTTCTAACTGTGGAATAGAGTTAGTTCTGTGATAATTAGTACTAAAAAAGATTCTTTTTTAATTTATGATGGCAGTTTATAACAGCAAATAATAGGGAATGTAAATATTTCAATCAAGCAAGTAGTTCATAAATTTTAATCATTACTTTTTTCAAGAAATACTGTTTTTCCAGAAATTTTTTAATTGATTTCACTATTTACATGGTATAAGAAATAGTTTACTGTTCTCAACCTGTTATTATTTAATCTCTTGTTCTTTATTTTAAAATGTTAATAATTGCTATTTATCAAGAAGCTATTAAAGAAGTAAAATTTGTTATCAAATAATAATTAAATATTACAATATTTTTTTAAGCTACATGAAATAGTTAAATATTAAAAATGCTTTTTATTTATTTTATAATTTCAACAAATTGATTCTTTGATAATCTTCTGTAATGCTTAAATTTAAGTTCTAAAATTTTTAAGAAATGAATTATTTTTTTTAAATTTCAGTAATCCTCTGTAGGCAAATTCGTAAGAAACAACTATCAATATTATTTATGTAAGAATTTTACCATAATTCATCATTTAAATTATTTTGTGTATTCATCACTTCCACAATCTGTGATTGATTCATTTTACGAAATTAGACCTTTCACATAAATGTAATAAATAGATTCACAACATTCTAAATGTTTTCTTTCCTTTTCAGTTTTTTTTACATCTGCTTTTAAAATAATAAAAAATTGGTGATTCCAAAGTTCTCATTTTAACTTATTATAGTAACCAAATAGATTTGTGAGTTATATTTAATGAAAATTGTATTTCTTTGATATATTAGAATATTATTATCTTCAAAATTTATGTCAATTTGAATGCTTTGCGCTGAAACTTTTTTTTATTATTATATAAAATTTTGTGTTGAAATTTTTCAACTTTTATTTGTTAAGTAAAATAAAATATTCATTTGTTTAGAAACTGGGTTTAAATGTTGATGATGTCATCTACACATCTTGTAACAATGAAAAATCACAGGAAATTTTTGAAAGTCTAATAGAAAAAAATGTATTTTCTCACCAACCGTAAGTCATAACATTAACTTTTCTAATTTATATTTATAATATTCAGTTTTATTTAAATACATTATTTATTTTTAGAGATGACAATGTGAAAATAATTTTGCAAGAAGAATTAAATACAACAGAATCATTGTGCTTTAAAAGAACAGATTCTTTGTTTAAACAACTATGTTGGTAAGATTTGATTTTAAAATGTAATGTTATTTAATAGTGTAATAACAAATAATATTATTTTTTAAATTTGTATTCTTCATTCAGGAATTAGAAAGAAATTAAAATGTAAATAATTTTTTTTTAAAAAATATGTAATAAAATTTTATTATAAGTACTGGGTAAAATATATATAAGATAAAATAATATTTATCATAATACTTAGAGTTTTAATTTTATTATTACTTACAGCAATATAGAGTCATTATTCTTGGATGCTTTATTTGTAACAAATTCTACTTTATTTCTTAAAATTTTTTATTATTTAAATTTGACATTTTAGGTTTTTTAATATGTAAAAAAGCGTACATATGAACAAGTAATAAGATATTTAGTTCATCTTAATAGTAATTTGAATATTTGTTGAAAGATGAATTATGTATACATATAAATTATGCATATTGTATTTCTTAGTATAAAAAATTATTTTTAAATAAATTTTTTTCTAAATGTGCTTATTTAATAATGAATAATAAAACAGTAATTTTCAATATAGTTTTGTAAATTGAATTGGCTGATTATTATTACATAAAAAACTGTATTTACATTCATGAATTTTAAATTCTCTTACATATTTTGTTGGTAAAAAAACAAAAACAAATGCCTTCTTAC
>JAPDSC010134167.1:186089-215427 GCA_026290005.1 Latrodectus geometricus
TATTATTGTTTCAAATTATTTTGTTTTGTTCTTACAAATTTATTCTTAACTTGAAACACAGAAATCATTTTTGGATTTCTCGTTTGAGCATCTTTATTAAAAATAAGGAAAAACAGTTTTCAGGGAATGTAGATGGGAAATTTTGTTATTAATAAATTTATGAATTTTCTGACATAAGTATGAATGAAAAATATTTCGAAATAATTTTTTACTCGTGTGTCAAACTCTCATCACACAAAATGTATTTTGGAGGAGGACTAATAGAATAGTTACGTATAGTGGCGCCAACTCATGGATTTGAGTCCCACATTGGGTATGAATATTTATCAGCCAACAAACCAATGTATAGTGGTGTACAAAATGTCATCAATAAATTCAAAGCATTTAAGAATTGATTTTTACAATTGTTGAACATTTTTGTGAATTATCTGTGGTCTAAAGAGAAAAGCTTTATGTTCTGCATATTGGAAGGCTCAAAGATTGATCCCAACCACAATAGTATAAGGGAGACATATTGTTTATTTCTGCATGTGCATTTATCAAAGTGGATGCTGGACAATTTACGGTGTTTCTTTTTTAATTCCACGTGAAAATAAGGACTTATCTGTGTAAAATTCTCCTAGAGTCAAATATGAAAAGAACGTACAAATGCAACCTTTTGGTGGTAGACTTTCTTTTATGCAAAATCAGTATGAAGTATGTATCATTAATTACACAATCTTAGAGAACACAAAAATAAGATGAATCAAGCCATAACTTTTAAACCTAAATGTAAATAATGTATGATCACTATTCTGTCCAGTTTAGTTTTGCCTCATGAGCAGATGTCTTAAGCTAAATTTATATCTTAATTTCAACAAAAGTTTATTTAAAAAGAATTTATTTAAAAAAAATTCTAGAGGTATATAATAAAATATCAGAACATACGAGTATTGTGATTTGAGATCGTATATTGGACAGCCTAATGGCTGAAAGCCTTTGTAACACATTTTAAATCAAAGCCAGAAAACTCCCAGGCACCCACCCTGACAGATGTACATGCAAAAAGCAGAAGCACAACAGCCATTGCTCAACAGTGGCCAAGATCGAACTTAGGACTTATGTTTGCTCCGAAGAGTAGTGCCCTACAACAGGGCCATGGTAAGCTTAAGTATTGTGTTTACAGAAGTTGAAATATTGATGACCTAGAAATGTTGTTCTCGTATCAGGAAAGTAATAGGCTTTGTATCTAACTCGTGCTTATGCATGATAAGGCTTATGCATGTTAAATGATCCTCAGGTTCCAGTGTTTCTTCCCCATTTTGGAAGTCACAGATTGATGTGGACACGTCTCTAACCCATGGAGCTGCAGCTACTCAGTGAGGAAGAATGTGATCACCTCTAATTACTACCAACGCCAAATGATGCTTCACTTTGCAGATCTTACAGGAAACGGTGAGAGGCTATTGAGATGTTGGGGTACAGAAAACTTATACATTACTATGTGAAAAGATCTCGTTTTGTACCAAAATGTTATCAAGTTGTGTATCTTTTAAACGTAACCATATATATCAACGTAATCATTAGTATATCAACGTGGAAAAGATAACCAAGTTGTATATCTTTTCCACGTTGATATACTAAAAATTTCAAATAATAGAAGTGTAACGAGCATAATTTCACAAAGGTCTGTAAACACTAATATAAGAATTAATCCTTTGATGATATAAACTTAAATTATTTAAATTCTAAAATTTAAATTTAGTAAGAATAACCTTGTAAATATAACAGTCGTTATGCGACTGGACCATTTGCCTTAGGGCAGTTTGCAGCTTCTTTTTGGAGAAGAACCACAAGGGCAGATACAAGGGTGAAGGCAGAAGGCTTAGAAGTGGCTATCTAAAATGTTTGAGATGCTTGAATTGAAAGAAGACATTCTCTCTTTGTTCGTGTTCCTTCCCTGACAGTCCTGCCTACCTTCTTGATTGTCTTGGCGCCTCCTGGAGGTAGTTGTGGGATGGGCAGGACCTAGTCTATGGGATTGTAGTGCGTCAGAGCCTATTGGACCTGAAGTAGGCTTTAATACGTCAGAAGGATATGTAACAATAACAGTGTATCAAAGTAGGATTACCAAGATTGGATTCCAGTTGGATACAACCTGCAAACGTGATTCAAATGTTGGCGGATAGTAGATATGACTTATTTTAACATGATTAGAGGTTTTGATTGTTGAAAGTAATATTCTATAAAATTCAGACAAAAGTTAATGTCACTGGATCCGTCTGTTAGAGCGAGTTGTTGTAGAGATCGTGACTTGAACATTGTTCAGAATTACTTCCCGACTGTCTATGCTCAGCCGCATTTCAGTCGACAGAAATAGACACCAGAAAATGTATAGCAAAAAAAAAAAATTAGTTAAGTTTACTTTACGTACCCCTAGATTTTTGGGCTAATTTTTTAATAATAAAATATCAGCTCTAAAACAATGTTAGTTAAAGCGCTGAAAATACAAAGGTTACCAGAAATGTAATTTTATTGCCAAATTTTTCACGAAACCTGGGGGGGGGGTTACCCTAATCTGTACTTTACCCTAAAAATCATTCATAAACACATGGGTATAATCCAAAATAAATGTTTGTAGAATAAATGAAATAATTATTTTGATTTCGCCATATTTAATGACGAAATTCTGGCGTGAAATGATTTATTTACAAAAAAGCTTGGCCAGAAATGCAATTTGCAAACTTATCGCTATTAAAATAGAACAATGCTTACCAAACATACAATAACGTGTTAAATGAATATTCTTTAGGGCGTACATTTTCGTAATGGTTTGATGGCTGAATCTAATTAACTTTTGCTCATTTTCTTTAACTGTTTGATTTGAAGACTCACAGATTTGCAAATTTCAATCAACCATTAAATTACCTTGTAACAAAGTTTGTTAATAATTCTTCATGTGCTTCCAACTCTAGATTGCTTATCTAATAATTCTATTCTTAACCTTATAAATCAAGAAAAAGATTTCAAGTGAAATCAATGTTATTTCGTGGTTGCTTTTAGGCTTAGATAACACACAGAAGTATTAACAGAATTCCGAGTATGCAATGCAGATTTTATTTTGTTAACGATTCAGTTCAGCAAAGATGTCTATAATCCATCATGTCAATTTTTGAGTTTGGTGATATTTTTGGCGGATTTCTTTATTTATCTGGCAACCTAGTTCTTATGACGTTATAGAGATGGAGAATGAAAGAATTATGTATAAAATTCTATTTTTGCAACACGCGTTTACGTCATCAATTAAAATCATCAAGAAATTTTGAACATTTTGATCCATTTCCGTAATTTAATAATATTCTTATACTTTTTTTTAAATCTAAATATTTCAATAATATGAATTAACGCTTTTTATTTATTAGATTTAAATTTGTTATTTAGATGTATAAACTTTTTACAGGAATTTATTATGTCATCGCGACAACGTTGACAAGAAAATTTAAAAAATGGCTTGATGGATTATACAGGATCTATGCTTTCAGTTCCTTTAATATGTTGTCAACTTAACAACTTCGAAAAGTTTTAGATTTTTTTCACTTTTGGTAAAAATTTACGGTCACCCTTGGCGACTTTTTCAAAAAGTCGCCAAAAATCTCGCCGTTTTGCACAAGCGAGGTAAAAAAATAAATAGAATATTGAAAAATATGAATCCCTCATCTGCGATTGGTTGGGTTGCCAAAAATGTTATTTATTGCCAGACGTGGAAAAATTTGCGCCAAGAGTGACCGTACAGTAAATCTTAGCTTCACTTTTAAATAATGATGCTCTTATATCTTATACATCACTGTATGTATATCACTTTAACCTTCTTCCTAGAAAATAAAGGTATTATCACTTTTTATCCTAGAAAATGCTGGTTTAATAAAGATGATTTATTCTGGAAACGAAATTGCTTGGTAATATTTCATATAGGATTTGTTCCTATTTTCCAAGACTTACTTTATCTTTTTCAAGTTTTCAACAAGAGGTTCAAATCAGAAAAATATTTGTATCCCGTAAATGTTATGTTCAGTTCAAATCGAAAAATAACAATGACGCCATTTTACTTGAAGCATTTGGTGACCTTTTAAAATTGTTCAGTATACAATTAACTTTAATTATACTCGTTGCTCAACTGTTCGTGTTCTTATGCAAATAGTTTTCTATGAAAAGTTACAAATTTGGTAACTGCGCATTCAAACTATATAAGTTTTATTTGTACATTCATATCTTAATTTTGAGATGTTGTATCTGCATAGATTCAACATCACAAGTCTCTTTCAATAATCTCTGGTTATAGTTAGGATTCATTTAATATTACTCAGTCAATCATTAATAGTTAACGATATCGAACAATTGTTTAATAGACGCTTAATCAATCATTACCTTAATATCAATCAGAAAAAGGAACGGTATCAAAAATAATCCCTGAAAATAATAATTATTAAATATATCATTGAGATTTACGGTATAAATATAATTGTCGTTTTATTGAAAGTTTTCTGTTTCTTTTCATATTAATAAATGTAATTGATGTGTAAAAAAAATAGAAATGACTATATTTAATTACAAGATTAAATTGTAATTAAAAATATAATATTTTTGTAAAAATTAAAGTAAAAAAATATATAAGATATATTGTAAAAGTATTGCAATTTCGAACTAAAATATGAAAAAAAATATCAGAAGATGTTCTGTCAAAAATTCATCCCAGAATTCTATCAATAACAACACACTTGCTTTTTGCCAAAAATAATCCTTTCGGTGGGTATCCATTTAACATTATTTCATACACATTTTTGATCTTATATATTCAAAATAAATCGATCGTTAATATTTTAGATACGAATTAAATATTTTTTAATCAATTGTGATCAATAATCTTTACTTAATTAACCTTGTGATCTTGACAGACACATTAACTTTGATTTTAACACATTTTATTTTGTTTGGTATTGAAAAGTGAAAGGAAAATTATACATTTTTATAAAAATTAACTTGCGCAGGGACCTATTAATAAGTAATGCATCATTAACTCTTAAAACAATTCTTTCCTTTCTCCACTTTAAGAATGTCTATCAAATGCACAACAAAACACTCATTAATGGCTGGGTGCTGCATAGAAGTTCAGTGGCACATATTTAAATATATAATATTCTTAGAACACTTGTTTTTCAAAGTTCTAATTTAGAGCGATATAAAAAAGGATTTCTATTGACTTTGCTTGAAGACAATTGTGACTCATTCTATAAAGATTAAAGACGATGAAATTCCTTTTGGAATAAAAGCTTCAATAGAAAAATATTAATTTCGAATATAAATAAATAGATGAAATGTAGGGTTAACATTATTTTCAATAATATAGCTTATAACTACTTCATTTGCAAACTTAATAATAATTACATCAAAGAGCTAATAACAGAACAGCAGCAACTACAAAAAACTAATACATAACAAAAAAAGAAGATATATTATCGGGGAACTTCCTTGTTGAGCCTAGCGCCATCTACCTTGGTTTTACAGGGAAGGTAACTGTAATAATAGGCGCTACAAGCTGGACTTTGCATAAGTACCTCCAAATCACAGCTCGACCAGAATCGAAATGATGAGTTTTACATTCTTAAGAAGCTGAGAGAGAGAGAGAGATTTTTTTTATGGTTAATAATAATTAATACAAAGTCAAAAATGACGCCTTGGCTGCATTTCGGCATTATGGTGAATCGATAAGGTTGTCATCAGCCGTTTATAATTATGTAATTTGAAATCAGAAATTGGTATAACCTTTTATGGTTGTTGAAAAGCAAACTAGTGGTTGATTATCAAGGGAAATTCCGGGGTAAATTATTTTTCCTTCTCTAAATGGTGCTGTCAACATTCGTTATTTTAGAATTTCGGTATCGTATCTAAACTATATATTGACTTTTTGAAATCTATTGTGTGTTCCATAAAACTATAGTATTATTATAGCTTCAGATGATATTTCATCATCGGACTATTCCAAAGTGATTTTGACGCTGCATAATATATCTAATGTTAAAATGATGAATTTTGCACTTTTAAGAAAATGTTTTTTATAGTTATTAATAATTAATAAGCTTTAATAAAAAACTTTTATGTAAATTAACACAATGACTGCCAATCACATGACAGCCAACCTAGGGACTGGCAGTCAATGCATTACAAATGTTAAAATAAAGGACAATCAATGTTCTGTTCTGGTAAACTATAACAACGCCATGTTTTCCTCTAACGGGAATTTTTAGAACTATTATTTTCCACTAAATCCTCATTTTCTCATATTGTCATTGATTTCCTAAATAATTTTTTTGTTGTTCGATATAATACATCAATCTACAGAGGATTTTGAATGGCATCAATTAAAAAATTTTCTGTAAATCATCAGAATGAGATGAAAGGGAGTTCTTACATTTTGTTGACGTTATTGTAATCAATTTCTGCATCTGTGAAATAATTAAAAAATGGATAAATTGATAATATTAAATTTAATTAGAATAGCTATGACATCTTGTTCCTTATTTCTAAAATGTGTAGTTATTTGCGAAAATGAGAAAATAAATGCTTTGTTAGTCTAGTGATAAAGAATTATTCTTCCAGTTTTTAAATGATTCCATTTATGATATTCTTCTAATTATGCTTTAATATTAATCTTTAATCAGTGTTCCAGGGACAGTTTTTACATTACGATATTCACCCACAAAATTTTTATTATTGAAATAAGATAAAAAAAAATCTTTCAGCAAAATGTTGACAATATTTGAATCAAGTATGATACTGAAAATTAAAAAACATTTTTTTAAACTGGCATACATATACAAATATACCCCAATTATATCATTTTTCTTCTGCAAGATTAGACAGATCCTTTCATAATTTTGTTTCCTGGACTACAAATTAAAATAATTTAATTATATTCTCTAATTGGACCATGTCCTTGGATAGCATTTTGCATAAGTCACGCAATTTAAAAGTTAAAAGGAAGTCGATTTAATTTTTTTTCCATTTCCTCATGCTCCAAAAGATTTATTCATTTCTTAATCAAAGACCAGTATATGAACATTGATAAACAAACAATAAAGTGAATAAAGGGAAAGAAAGGGCTTAAAAGTTTTGAAAGAAAATAGCTTTAGATTCGCTAGCGAGGAAAACAAAAACCGATTAAACAATCTGGCGCTTCGAACCGTTCCGCAGACCAAAACATAAGAAAATTTCGAACGGTCCACTGAAATCAAGGTTAAGGTTCGTTTACTTTATTAGCTTGCACGAAAAAGCTTAGGAAGATCCATAGAATAAAAAAGAAGTCCCAGTTTGCTGGAATCAACCATTTGTGACGATATTCACTTAAGAATGGGAACGGAATCGCACATCGCGTTGCCATTCTTTTCCATGTAATTTCCTTAACGTGACTATATTTCGAGCAGACGACAGTTTTAAGTACGATAGAGAAAAATCGAATGATGTCAATGTCTGCGTCTTAGATAGAAATATTTAAAAGCGTTTTGTAGTCGGGTCAGAACAGCTCTCACGCATTTGGAGTGGAGCCGCCATAAATGAAAGTTATAGAGAGAGTTGTCTAATCCGCGGCTTAGTAACATGAAGTGCTAAATTGAAGAATGTTCCATAAACTTGTTTTCGTTAAGTTATTTGCGATTTTAATTAGCTACACTTGGATGGCAAAGTCAGAAATGCGTAAGTACTAAGAAACTTCACTCCATTTTCTATTATAGTCTTAAAATTGTTGAGAATTAATAATTTTAAGATGAAACTATAATATTTTAAACTTAATTAAATATATAAATTGATTTAATTATAAAATTAGGCTTATTTGGTTTTGATAAATTTAAATTGCATTCCTTAATAAACAAAAAAATGTACTTAAAATTAGTTTCTACGAAATTAATTGTATAGTTAAATTAATTGTTACGAAATAAAATATTTTTCATTCAGTTTATTGTTTTAATTATAAAATTAGGATATAATATTTAATTATAATACTAGAAGATAAATTAGGATAAACATAAATACTTTTCATTCAGTTAACTGCTTTGATTATAAAATTAGGTTTATTTAGTTTTGAGAAATTTAAGTTATATCCTATAATAAACTAAGTAAATATACTTAATTTCGAAATTAGTTTTTACGAAATTAATTATAATAAAATTAAGTGCTTCTAAATAAAATACTATTTATTAAGTTTATTTCTTTAATTATAAAAAAAATTAGGATATAACATTTAATCATAAAACTTGGATAAATTAGGATAATCATAAATACTTTTCATTTAGTTAACTGTTTTAACTTTATAAAGTTAGGTTTATTTGATTTTGATAAATTTAAGTTACATTCCTTAATAAATGGAGAAAATATACTCAAAATTAGTTTTTACGAAATTAATTATAGTAAAATTAATTGTTACGAAAGAAAATACTATTCGTTCAGTTTATTGTTTTAATTATAAAATTAGGATATAACATTTAATTATTAAAGTAGAATAAATTAAGATAAACGTAAATACTTTTCATTCAGTTAATTGTTTTAATTATAAAATTAGGTTTATTTAATTTTGATAAATATAAATTATATTCTATAATAAATGAAGAAAATGTATTTAAAATTAATTGATACAAAATTAATTGTGCAGTTAAATTAGCTGATACGTAAAATTAAATTATTTTTCTTCAGTTTATTTGAAATATTATATTTAATAAAAGAAAGAAAAACATGTTCGTAATTAATTATACTAATTTATTAGCAATATTCTTATAAACTTAAATTTTAGTTGTTATACCTTAAAACATTTTACATTTAATATCAACATTTATAAGTCATTTTGTTTGAAAATAAAAATTTTGCAAACAAATAAATTATATTTTAAGTATTCGTAAATCTTTCACAGGTCATTTTTTTTAAATTGAATTTATTTTTGTAAAACATATAATCTGTATACAGACAGCACATTAAAGATTTTACTATAAAAAGTGGTAGAAAAAATTGTTTGAAAAATTTTGTTTCACCCTTAAAATAATATTAAAATTTACTTCTATTTTAGTAATTCGATAGGATAAATTCTGTAAAGACATTTCAGAAGAGGAAATTTCTAGGAGAATTTCTAAATATAAAATTGAAAATTGCAGTTTAATAAATCAATAATTTAGAAGATTAAAAATTGCATTTTATAAAAATTAAGATAAAAAAGAGCCTTAAAAAGAGACTGGTCCTTCTATTTTGGAAATAAATTTACAAAATATTATAAATAATTTAAAGCATAAATCATATTAAAATTTAATGCCTTTTTGTCCAAAATTAGTCAGCCATTTAATAAATTTAGCTCTTATTATTTTATGTACAGTGATTTCATTTGAAATATATAAAGTTGGTTAGACTATATTTTAGGGTGCCCCTTTGATTCTCACCAAGTTGTAATCGCGATTGATCGCCAAGCTGGGCAAAACCCAATCATATTCTGATTGCAACAGAGCAATTGATTGTTCTGTGCCAATAAAAATCACCAATAAAAACGATAGCCAAACAAAAGTCGCTATGTTTGCCAAGGGGTTACCTTAAAGTATAGTTTTACCATAAAGTTTATTGAAATTGAATCTCATTCTATTTTTTAATTTTCATAATCATTTGCTTAATAACTGGCTTCAATTTTGACTCCGTTGTATATTCTTACAGCCAATCATGTCAATAAATATAGTCAATGCTATATATGTGATTTCGTTTGTGCAATTTTTATTATAGATATTATGTGCTTTTAATTGAAGTTGAAGTTTTTGATGTATTGAATCTGCGCTGAAAATATTAAGTAAGGTTACAGTGAACACATTTCTGGCTGCCTATTCCTGCTGCCCGAAGCCACAAAATACAGCCAACCACTTCAGAATTGTGAATCTTTATCAATGACGAGGTTGACTTTGAGATGGCACTTTTCTTAACACTTTTCACATTAAGTCATAGCAGCGAATACGACTTATAATTTTTCTTAATTTCAATCATTCAAATCATTGTAAAAAAAAGAAAAATGTCTTTGCAGATGTAAACTAACCATAAAGTGGATGTTATGATTTATTTATTGCTTGCATAAACAACCAAATATTAATATTGAATGTGCTTTACATACTACATGAAATAAATTTGTCTTTACTTCATGATTAATACGTATTTATTTTTAATAGTGGTATCAAGAGAGACAAATCTCCAATAATATATAAAATAACCCATCCCACTAAGATATTGGCCAACATTTTCTTTCTAATTGCTCACTGAAGAGCTCATCCCACGGACAAATTTATTTCTTTTTGATGAGTGGACAAAGTTGTATATTCAACATTATTGGTGTAAACGATTATTTGTTTAATTTATAGACCAATTAGATGTAAAATAAAGTGGCATACACATGATCTCAACTGTAACGAAAGAAACATTCACTTTATGGTTATAAAAAATCATGTATCAAAAAATGCCTTACTGGAACCTAGAAAAACACGATAGCTCAAATTTTGAATTTAATCTACATTACGACTTAATTGAATTTAGAGTGGTAACTATCACCCTAATGAGGTATTATGTTACTAGTAGATATAAAAATATGCTGAAATCCCGTTGCAAAAATACTCGAAACTAACCTTAAGTCCTTTATTATTAAATCATATATGGCATCCTTTGTCTTATACATAAATCTATTTTTACACCCCATGGTGGATATCCAAACAAACGGAGACCCTTGTAATGCATTTTAATGTACACTGCGTAATTTGTCCTTTTATCGATAGTGAACCGTATTCTAGTATCGTAAGGAAGAAAATCGGAAAATTCCTTAAGGCCCACTCCGATAGAAATGTTTGCATAAGACAGAATCACAAAATTATCTCTCGTTGTTCAACATTGGCTGATATTGAACCCGACACCTTATGTTCCGAAAAACTCTGTCTTATTACTCTGTTACGGTGAGCAAATAAAGTTCTTTTCTGACTTTGCGTAGTTTGGGTAGTCTAACAATCAAAGGCCTCTGTAAGGCATTTAACATCCGCCGCATAATTGTCATCCAGAAGGACTTTTCCTAAGTAGAGGACCACGTATTGTAAGGGAGGAAACCCGGAAAACTCCCAAGCACCCACCGTGACAGATGTTCAAGCAGAAGGTAGAAGTATAACATCCATTTCCCATTGTTAACAGTGGCTGGGATTGAACCCGGGACTTTAAGCTTCTAAAAATGCTGTCCTATCGCTAGATTAGGTACGGCTCCATATAGTTTCATTTATCGATGACTTCCAGTTGAACACTAAAACAAATTGGTCATACAGTTTTTATTTGTACTGATTGGGAGGAAATTGTTCCCATGATGACCGGAAGAAAGGGAATTCCTAATTTAACTAAAGCCGTTCATGTTGAAAGGATCCATGAAATTTAAAATTTCTCTAAAATCTAATGTCTCAGCTAATTTGAAGAGGAGAAGAGGAAATAAGCTCAGAAGTCGATTCTCTCACTTGATCATGATTCAAAATGATAAGTTATTTACTGTGTTTAACAGCTTCTGGAGTCTGAAAACTAGCAGCCCTTAAACACATCGCTGTAATCTAACCTCACCAATATCAATATATTTGACTAGTGTTTTGCAATGTAGCCAAATATACCTTTCCTATACTAATTCGTAGTTTGAGGCTAAAGAAATCCAAATGTAAAAAGAAAAGTGCTTTTATTGATTTTCAATGATATTTTATTTTATTCAATATAAGAGTAAGTAGAGAATTTAATCATGTTAAATACTAATCTAGCTAAACTTCTTTCTTGACAGTAATATAGAAGAGATTATGTCCATTGGTTTAAAATTATCAGTGAAAATGTGCCTTAGGTCCCCTACTTGGCGCGTTTTCAAAATAGCCGATGCCATGGCAAAATTCTATCGCTATTTCAAAATGAAACTTAATTAGCGACCAATAAAAAGGCTGAAACAAAAGAGTAATTAATGAGCATGCGCGATAAAGAGCTTGAAATTCGCGAGTTGGCGAAGTAGGGGACCTAAAGCGCAATTTAACCAAATTATCTAGCATTTAGGTAGACTTAATGATTTGATAGGGTTAGCGCTTATTATGTCTACTCAAATCTATTTATTACCATTCATCAAGTTTCAATCATTGATTTGTAAGTTGGTCATAAATTTGTATTATATTTAGGATTATTTTTGGCATAAATGAAATAAATTAATTTCACTAGTTTAAAAATTGTGTTTTTCGATTTCAACTTTTTTTTTTCACTCTGTTCTACGAACTTTTCACATAAAAATGGAAAAATGTAAAAGTTTAGCCTGTTCTTTTTAGAAAGTTCTATTTTAAATTAGTTTAGATCCAATCTTTCCTTTGGTGGGTACCAAGATGTTTCAAAATGAAATAAATATGTTATTTCTTGTGCTCATATTTTCATTTAAATATCTTAATTCATGGGTATGTGTTTATGATAATATGTCTCATTAACGTTAAAAAATATTCGCAAAATACAGAAACTTGGAAAGAATTGTATAAATATGTCTCGTTGCACCATTTCCTACTATTGAATGCGATTTACTATTAGTTCTAAATATGATATTTTACAAAAGATGAAAACAATAATAAATTGTTAACTGTGAGAATAATTATCATTGAATAATATAATATTTATAACATGTGTAAGAAAATTACATACTAAATATTTTGTATTTATTAAAAAAAATCTTTTTTTCAAGATTTTAGAGTTACATAAATTTCTTAAAAATGTTAAATTAATAAACGTAAATAAGTACTTTTTAAATTTCAATGATTGTTTTATAAACTTAAACCTTTATTGAAAGAGTCACAAAAGGAACTTCAAAATATAAATCATAGTTCAATTCTTGAAATAAACGAAAGTAAACATTAAAAAAATCTTTTTATTTGTTTTAAGTTTCGAATCTGAGTTAGAAAATATCCTGGAAAACTTTCCCAAGTTCTTCCCTTTATGTTTAGAAAAGTTGCAAAAAATCAAATTAAATGTAAATATTTATATTATTTAAATATAATGATTCCTACGAATGAAAATAAACTTCGGACAAAATAGTTCCGATAAGAAAATATATTCATCAGGTAAATTAGTATTTGCTTACAAGTAGTGAGAGTTACAGGTAATTTTTGGATAAAAAATCGAAAAATAACAGTTATTAAAAAAAAAAAAACTGGTGTCGCTCCATTAACTAAGTCAGTAATTATCCTAATTTCTAAATTGCAAATAAATAGGAAAAACCAAAATTAGTAAAGTATGGAAAAACTAAATAGGCAATCATTTTTAAAAATGTATCACAATATCGCTGCAGATGAATTTTAGAACCCTATTGTATAATTGAAATTACTTAGAATCTCTAATTGGATCGAAGGTTATTAAACCATCTATCAATTCATCAAGCAATCTAAATTCATGAATCAGGAGTTGTAATATAGTTAACTATAGCACTATAATCAATTCATTTCTATTATTCCAAAAATAGATATCAATAAAGAATAAACATGATAATTTGACTTCAAAAATGTTAGAAATGTTCATGATTGTTCTAATGCTTCAGAAATATGGGATTCTATGAAAACACAATACACATTATTCCATAACTCTTATTTTATCCAATATAATAACTTAACCTTCTTTCGTATAATTTAATGGCATTCAAGAAAAATGAATATCTTAAAAAATATTACTCGATATTGCAAATTTTCGTGAGCAATAATTCTTTAACTAATGTTTGTGTCGTGTTTTTGCGATCCTATATAATCGTGAGCAAGTTGTTCGACTTCTTTGTTCAACGTTAGTAGAGAAAAGCATTTAAATCATTTTTTATAAAAATAAATTATAATTTTAGTATGGAGAATTGGCTCAGATTTTCTGTACGGTCACTCTTAGTTATTTTTTACATTAGACGATAAAAAAATTTTCTGATAACCCTCCTTCGATTAATCACAGATAAAGGATTCCGGCAATCGTAATCGCTTGAGCAAAATGGCGACTTTTGGTGACATTTTGAAAAAGTCGCCAAAGGTGACCGTACAGTTAATTTTTACCTGAAAAATTTATGGAAATATTGTATGACAATCCGTGTTTTAAATTAAAATGAGAATACTCGTATGAAATTTTAAATTTTTTCGAAATAAAATTCAAATTATTTTATTGTATGCATATTATATAAAAAATAACTGGATAAAAAGTTTCGCCAAATAAAAAGTTATATGTATATCTTATACTAATTCCATTTCTTTGCACCATATTAATTGATTTCATTCGCACATAAATCACTTTCACTTAATAATCATTTATGGAATTCCCTTAATAATCTATTAAAATTATTGAATCGAAGAAAATTTGAAAGGGAAACAAAGTAAAAATTGCTGCTCAATTCTCGATCGTTATTTTTTAATTCTTTGAATAATAGAATTTAAGAACTTTTTTAAATAGCCTTCAAAGAAACAGTAAAATAAAAACTCATACTGCTTTGTTTAAAAAAAGTATCTTGTCACTACTTATGCATTTCTTAAGACTATAAATTTAAAAATGTCATTCATCAATACGTCACAATAGCCAAAAAGATAGAGCATCGATCTAGAAAAATGATTTAGAAGTTTCAGAACAATAAGTTATGAAAAGGAAGCATTTTTTATTTCAGAAAAAAGAATATGAAGAATGGCATAATAATTTAAATTTTAGCGGTAAGACGTATTGGCTGTCATTCCATTTTGGAAATGCAGTTAAGTCTAACAACCATTCAATTGTACTTCCTTTTAACTTTCTATCATTTTTATAATTTGTTATATTTTACGTTTTAATTCCATATAATATTTTCACATTCGCAAAATGTGTTTTTAAGCCAAATATAACTAAAGTTTCAAATAAATAACTTTATTGCTTTATTTAAAAATTTCGTAATAAATATAAATTCTCTGGTAGAAAATAGTAAATAATAACTGACTTAATTTTTGTTGACTTATAAAACTGATTACTGATTTTATTTACTTATTATAAAAAAAGTTCTAAATTATTAAAAATACTAATGAAATTTAAAATTACAAAATACATATTAATATGTAGAATAATAATTTAAAATTTTAAAAAGTGAATAAGTATTTTTGTAATGTTCATACTAATATTTAATACAATATTTATTGTATTAATAAATATATATTACTAAATATCTATATTAATAAATAATATAATATTTAATACAATATTTATTGTGTTAAATATTATTTTAATTTTATTAATAAAATAGGTAACAATAATTTAAAATTTTTCATTATTTTTAAATTTGTAAAATAAAAATGATTTAGAAACAGATAAAATAAGGGTGAATTATTAATATTAAAAAAGTAATTGAATTTACGTTTATGAAAAAATAGTTTCTGTAACGTCTATTATTAAACTAACAACAAAGGGAATGTATTCGCATATAATTGCAAAAATAATTTTAATATTTGCTTTTAAAAATCCTTTATGTACATTAGTCAAAAATTATTGAAATATTTATATTAAATTTCCGAATTGTTTTTTTAAAATTTTTCATTTGATAAAATCAGAAAAAAATTCATTGATATTATAAATGACACTGTAAATTATTAATACAAATAGAAGATTAATGACTAAAGTTTCCAGTCATATGGTTTATTTCAGAATATTTCAGGTTTTCAACTTTTATACCATGTTTTAAATTTAACTCCCATTAAATTGTAATCACTTGTGCTTTTACAACTGAGGCTGCAGGTGGTAGTACCGTTACAATTACTTTCGTTGTAAGTTATTTTTTTATACATCATATACAATTTTTTTTATTTTTTTGTATTCAAATCTGAAATTGAAAACTTTTTATGCAATTAATTTCTCAATATGTAATTCCAAAATATAAAAATATTACATTATTTAAAATATTTTCGGTGTATTTCAAAGATTTAAAAGAGTATGATTTAAAATGTAGAATTTAAATCTAAAAGAAATTTCTTTTAGTAAAACTAAGATAAATTTAGTCATTTAACTTATCGATATCTCATATATCTAAAATTGAATAACGTCGAATATAATATTTTGTATATACTTATGGATGTCTTATACATTTAATTTTTGTTACAGCTAATGAAATTCCACGTAGAGTTATTGAAAAATATTCTTTTATGATTCCAAGTGATAAAGCAGGTAAAAAAATATCTATTTTTATTGATAATTAGGTAGTAAATGATGTTCTTAATTTTGATTTCAATTTTATTTTATTTATTAAATAAATGTATTTGTTTTATTTTATTTTCCTGAAGTTTTCTTGTCTTTCATATGACCCATTATTGATATATACAATTTTTAATGATGCTATAAAATCTGTGAAAAGTAAAAGTTAAAAACATTATCCGTTTATTTCTAAAGTAATATATTTGAAAATATTGAGATATTTAAATTATCATCATGATCACAATATTCCAGAAAAATAATTAAGTTTTGTAGCCATTTTTTAAAAATGTTTTTATTTTATAAAGCTTTTACGAAGTGGCAACTGAATGGTTGGTTCTTTGGTCTTCAATTCACCCACTCGTGGATTCGAATCCCGCTTAGGGAGGGGATGTTCGTAGTAATGCGACGTCCACTTAAAATTGTTGACCTTGGTCTAATTAGTCCTCGTGTATAAATAAATTACAGAAATAGCTTTCTTAACTGTTGAAATGTTTTCCTTTTATTTTTTTCAATTCTACTTGTGCCAAAATTCTTTTATATTCTTTGTAAAATTTGTTTTTAAAGAAATGATATGTTATTTTTATAATTGATCAAAAATTAAGTGTTTTATAATTAAGTAAACTGTTTAAATATGAGCTATAAAAATTATATTTTTATTTCTGAAAATAATTAATTATATACGTTAATTTTGAAAGCATTTTAATATCTAAATGTATATAAAAAATAATAATTAAAATATTGCAAAAGAATGGTGTAGTAGTTAGTTCTTTGAAAATAGTAGTGGCATTTAAAATATGAAGGAATGTAGAAATAAATCGAAGTCTGTTGATTCTCATAAGAAACTCTATAAAATAAACCTCAAATTGTACAATTCTGGACACGAAAGTTTATAATAATTTAATTTTAGCAATTACAAACAAAAATTATTACAGTTGTTAAAATAATTTCTTAAAAGTTGAAGTCCTGAAGAGTGAATTTTAAAATTTAAATTCAGTTATCTATCAAAAAAATATCAAAATATGCGTGTTTGCATAAGAAAAATTTGCTAATGAGGAAATGATTGTATAATTTCTTTGATATTGAGATTTAGTCTTACTAAAATATCAGCATTACAAGAATTGCACGCTCAAATAACAATAAAAGATTTTCGGAAAATGTGGCATAGATTATTCATTTCAATAAGAAAATATTGTTGAATATTAGGTTGAGGAAAAAGAAATCCATTATTTTCACGTGAACTTTATGTAACTTCTTTTGGATTCTCTTTGTAAAAAGGTTTAAAACAGCTTTCATGTAGATTTTTAGGTCTTGCGCGTTACGACTGCTGACTTGCGGTCAACTTCGACCATTTTTGATATTATACAGACATTTTCGACGATGCTGTATCCACATGCGAGGTGCATCTCTAACATCAAAAATACGCGAACGGAATCGACGAAACAAAAATTGTACGTAACTGGTTGTTACAGTCTTATATAGGACGATAAACACCTTTCACAATTTTAGCCACCCGGCTATCTTTTTCGCCGTTTCAAGAGAAAAACGAAAATGTATCGAATTTTCTGTTTGTTGTCTTCCATTTTTACAACCTTGTACTCTTAACTGAATGAATCAAACAAAAAACCGTAAAAGGATATTTTAGTGTGAAATGTCACCCTTCCAACGAGCATAAATCTGAAATTGTTTGATACATACCTCACGAGATATCGATCACTACAGACGTCTACCGAAAAAATAATGGATTACTTTTTCCCCAAACTAATATAATGTTTAATTGCTTATATATTTTTAATGGGCTTAAAATTTTATAATTTTAAAATAATATTATAAAAGTAAGGACTATATTTAAAAAAAAAATATTAGATTTTGTGCAAAATCATGCAATTAAGCAATAAGTTGTATGAATTTGTAAAAGTTTGAGTATGTTTACTGGTGGTATGAGAAGGAATCATTCAATTATTGGGTATTTCGCTATAATTTTGAAATATACAAGATACTTAACTCTTATTGCTGAAGGTATTTAGAATTCAATAATTGGGCGACATTTCACGATCAGATGAATCTGACAAAGATAATTTATTGTAATATTTATGAAAAAAATATTTAAGAGAAGATTCCCGTTAGGAATCAAAAACAATTATTTCATGGACCCCATGAACGCAAGGACGTTTGTCTTTGGGGGCGAAACTCCTGCGATTTTTACCACCTATCTTCCATTTAATTTAATCCACATAGAGACTAGCTTATTAGTCATAAATTTAAAGTTTTTTTTTAAGAAATACTATATTTTTAATTTTAAAGATTAAGAACCAATATTAGAAATTAATTTTAAAAGTGATAGCTAAGCAAAAAAAAAAAAAAAAAAAAAAAAAAAATAGTTATAATTTGGAGTAGGGAAAAACCGGCATTCGTCGTGGTAATGTATCGAAACTACCTCAGGCATTTCATTTATTTATATTTGACTCCAACAAACACAAAAAAGTGGTCTATTCAGGGAGGTTTTACATGATGTCACGACTCTAGAATTACCCACGAATCAGAGCAGATATATCCTGCACGCTAACGTCGGTGAAGACCGCGCTTAATCCTCTTAATAGAGCTCCCTGTCCTTGCTCAATGCATTTCTACTTTCCTTTTTTCTGGCTCTCATAGTGTAATAAGACTAGTGTTCTATGGTAATTATTGCTTGTTTGGATAGATACCAGCACCACTCTTAATACGTAAATACAATTTAGAATCATCGTATATAATACAGAAAGATATCATACTATTTCCCAACATATTTTACTTTAGAAACAATACTTGGACATCCAGGTATTGAATAATAAATTTACTTAATTTTTAAATAAATGGTGGAAATGAGCAACTTCTGAAACAAACAATAACATATTACTCAATAAGATAGTTTACGTTTTCAATGCATTGCAAGACAATAGCTGATGCAATTGACTTATGATGTCATTCCTTTATTAGAAGTAATGCCTAAGCCGTTCGTCAAACGCAGTCAATCCAGTCAAGGCAGAACAAAGGAGGTGACATCATTCAGCTACGTCAGTGACGTTTACGACCAGATCTCTCCCACCAGAGACGCCACCACACCTTTGTCGAGGGTGTACCATCGAAGAACAATCGATCCTGATCCATCGACAGAAAATGCATCGACGCTGGCTACAGCGCTGTATGCTCCTCCGACCTTCCAGAATGGACGATACCACGGGTAAGACCTGAGTTCTGGTGGCAGAGTTTGGATGGAATCACACCTGCACGTCATCATCAACAAGAATAAGTGATTTAGAAGTAGCTATTGTATTCTTTGAAAGACGTATGTACAATATTTTAAAAAAAAAGTGCAATGATTTATGTCATTTTAACTGTATAAAATACTTCACGGTTCATTAAAAATACATTTTTATTCATAGTCAATATTTTGTTCATATTCATGTGAATAGAGAATTTCAAAATTTATTAAGTTAGTCAATTGATAAACACCAAAAGTACTATTAACCTTATGGTATAGCATCTTTTAATTCTAAGCATAGATTTGCAATTAATAAAGGTCATATACTAATAAACACTTAAATTAATACGGCAATGTGAACATTTGTTGAAAGAAATGTCACTAGAAAATTAACTTTCAATGATTTTGTAAATATTAATTGAGTTCAATACTCGAAGAAAAGCAGGTGTTATGATAAGTAGATTTATTTTCAATTTTCAAGCAATGTTCTTTTTGTTTTATTGTTAACTTTTCTTTGAAATTTAGATGATATCAATTATAAGTCAAAAATAGAAATGTTTTTTGAAATAGTTATAACAATGATCAGTTTTGTTGAAACAATTTACCAAATTGTTATGTAATTTCTTTTATTTTTATTAAAGTACTTTCTAAACTTATTAATACTTTGAACTTTATACTTATGGATAATTAAACAGAAAAATGAATGTAGCTGTTAATTATTTATGAGTATTCTCAAATTAGTTCCAGCGCAGGAATAATATTTGTCTCACTCATTAAATAAATAAAAATAATTAAAACGAATAATGAATATAGCTGTTAACTATTTATGAGTACTCTTAAATTAGTTGCAGGGTAGGAATAATATTTTTCTTACATATTAATTAAATGAATAAAAATAATTATAAACAATAATGAATATAGCTGTTAACTATTTATGAGTACTTTCAAATTAGTTCCAGGACAGGCACAATACTTTTCTTACTCATTAAATAAATGAATTAAATAATTAAAAAGAATAATGAATATAGCTGTTAACTATTTATGAGTATTCTCAAATTAGTTCCTATTAGTTGCAATTAAGGCAATTAGTTGCTATTTAGCCTTATATATTATGGCGGTGAAGTTACAAAATCAGCTGTACTTGGACATTTATTATTCGTAGATTCCTTATTTTTATTCGAAAAAATCCTTGAAAGTGAAGAATATTTTTTATCTAGAATTTTAATGGAAACCTTCATAACTATAAACCATATAATTTCTAACTTTTTTAACTTTCATGGTTTAATTTCTAACTTTCATGGTTCCAAGAATTTTATAATATAAAATTTAGCAAAAAGTAATTCCTAAATTTTACAGAAATATTCAGCAAATTTGAAGTTATTCTTTTAACTGATAAAATTATTGAGTACTCAAAATTTTCATCGGGTTTATATTGTAATTGAATTGGAAATGTGTTTGATTTAGAAAAGAAGTTTAGTATCATTAAAAAATAAGGAGTTATTATAAAGAAAATTTAGTAACATTGAAAAATTGGGAATTCATACGGTGAAAGTTTAGAATCATTGAAAAATGGGATAATGGGAGAATATTTAAAGTGACTTTATAGAATTTTCATAGAATTGTTTGTTGCAAATAGAGTATGTTTGATTTAAGTATGTAATACTGCTGTATATGTGAATTGCATTTTTTTAAAATTAAATATATACTTCAAAACTTCAGTTTAGTTAATAAAGAAATTCAGATTATTATATTTCTAGAGACATTTAAAATCAAAACATCGTGACTTTTTAAATCCAAAAATTAGTTTGTGGCATTCAACTTGATCAAGAAGTTGAGTTTTTTGATTAAGATTATTACCAGACACAATATAATGTAAAATGAAAGTATGTGAAAAGAGAAAATAAAATATTTTTAAAAAATAACTCAAATATGAAAACTTTTCCGAAAAATAATATTCATTGTAAAATGTTGAATATATGATGGAAAGTGAAATTTGTGTACATTGCAAAAGTATTTAGCTTAAATGTTTCAGTAAAATATATTTGTTTAGTAATTTTGATTTCAATTATTTTTATTGGTAAATTTGTATGTTTAAAGTAAAAATGAATGCTAATATAAATAACAAATATTTTTTGTAGAAATTAAATTAAAAAATACTATTTTCCGGAGAAAATACGAAGCATTCAATACAAATTATTTGACATTTTTATCTCTATAGGTATTCAATGATGTATGTAAAATATCTGGTACATGGTATTTAAAATAACTACGCCACCAAGCAAAAATTTTATTTTATACTACTAAACTAAACTCTGATTCATGACAGACCATTTAAGAGCCAAGGCCTTTGTGTTTTCTTGACCGATCTGTTGGCCTTTATCTGTTTTCTTAACCGAAGGCTCTGAGCTGCGAAGCCTATGTCCCTGTTAGGTGGTCAGCCTAACACGAAGCCCCAAATATTTAGTTTCTGAGCATGATTGGTATTGAGTTTTATCGGCCCATTGAATGGATGAAAGGCTGATTCGACCTTACCCAGTCCAAGGATAAAGCCTAGGAAAGTAACAGTATGCTTGTTACAGTAATAAGAATATTTTATCATTATATAATCAAGAAATTATATATAATATCTGCAATATAAGATGAAACTTGAGGGGTTTGATTACATTTCATACATGTATGCTTATGATCCAAATGTTAATCTGTGTCAACTATCATATAATACATATTGGGTTAGTTTCTTTATCAAAATTTAAACAAAGAAGGGGTAATTTAAAGGCAATATAAATGTTAATTCATCACATAAACTTGTGTAAAAATTGATATTGCTATTTGATGATAAAATTTTAGTTCTCAGTTAAACAATAAAAACCATGATTGCTACCTCCAGACATAATATTATATAGTTCCTGTGAATATACTTAATTTATATATAAACATATGTGATTACGAATCAACAGATCTCCAAAAACTCTAATGTCGTGTTGGCAGCCAAACAGCTAGCGTTCTTGTCTTCGGTTCAACAGTTGTGGTTTCGAATCGCATCTTGGGTTTGGAGATTTGTAGCTCTTCAGAATCTACTTTAAACTGTAGGTCCTAGATGAAAGAAAGTTTTCTTGACTTCGGTTCAACAGTTCGGGGTTGGAATCCCACACAGAGCTTGAGGGGTTTATATAGTGGTTGATTGATTGATTGATTGACTGTGTGGGGAGACCCCGGACTGTACCATGTGGTTAACGGGTAAGGTCTTCCCCACACCTAGAGCGCCCAAGACCTCTAAGAGGTGCTTGGGAGCATCTGCATCCCTGTAATATTTAATATAAGTATATAATTATATATAGTGGTTCAAAATCCATTTTAAACTATAAATCTCGGTTTAAATTTTAAACTGTAAGTCGTGTACAACAAAAATGACCATTGTGAAAGACAAACCAAACGAAAAATCACAAATTTCAAACATTAAATTCTTTTTTAAAACGTTAACTTTAAAATATATCACTTATCTTTAGATAATTTCTGCTAAGAAGATAACACACTGCTCATCCATTTTAAGGGACATGGGTTCGGTCTTATGAAAAATTTTGAACTTATTTATTAGTTTTATAACTAAATGTGTCATATATATGTTAGATGTTTATAATATATGTTTAATATATTTCTATACATAATAATAAATTGCTAATTGCCTATAAAATTTGGTAAAAATATTTTCTACGTAAATTATACCCATATATCTTATTTTTAGCTCAAATATCGAATGGAAGAAATTTTATTATAATATTATTATATTATTTTTTCAAAGAAAAATTTTACATTTTTTTTTTTTTTTTTTTTTTTTTTGGGGAAACTTTTAATAAAAGGTTTAATTTATTGCCCTAATTTTTGTCTCAGTTTCAAAATCGATTATCAGTCAATCGAATATCTGCATAAATATTTCTAAATTCATGGAATAATAATTTCATGAAAGTAATCAAGCGTGAAATGTAGAAATGTTCTGAAAGTTGAACAGTTAATTATAATTTTTATAGTGTGTCTTATCAGAGTTTACTATTTAAAATTTATTATGAAATGGAGCTTATTACAACCAGTTATTATAATTAACGGCATTGAAATTTAAAATGCTAATTTTTTGATTTATCAGCCTTTTATTTTTTGAAATACCAGAATTATTACCGTACTTATCTTTACATTGATCAAGATACTGTTTCATTATCAATATTCATTTAACCTCTAGAGCAGCTTGTTCTTTGGACCTTCTTTAAAAAACCCAACCAAGCAATAATATAAAAATTTCATAAACATTGAGGCAAACTAAATAGGTGGCCCTCAGTTTAATAATTAAGGTTGCTTCCAATTTCTCTCCAGTTTGGTGCCATATTGTTACACCAATTTTTATAATTATTTTACTCGTGATTCATGCCATCAGGGTTTCAGCGCCATCTTCTTTCTTCAAACATGCGCGAAAACAAGTTTGGAACCAATTTTCCCTAACGGCTATCTGCCAGAATTATATTTTTCCTAATTAAACAGTGTGCTCAGAAAATATACTTTTTTTTCCATATGACTCCAGTGGATAATTAGCTAATTCTTTTGAAATATATTTTTTGATCAAAGATCTAGATAATGGGTTGATTCTTAGGTAACAGTGTAGCTATAAAATGCTCCAAATTGGTATACAGCGTCGGAATGTTTTCTTGCATTTGTATGACTTAACTTGCTTTTAAAAAAACAACGTAATTGTGTACATGTGTGAGATTTGTTTTGTGTGCTAGTAACCCTTGAATCATTTGATATGTAATTTGTCTCTATAGTAATACGCAACCAATTTTGACCAATCACAGATGAGAGATTAAGACCAATGAAAAATGGGGTTTCTGACAAAAGGGGAACCGACCTCTGAAAAATGGAATATTCTGTTTATTTTCAGACCTCACTTGTGCAAATTGGCGAGGTTGGCGAAATTTTTGGCAATTTTTTGAAAAAGTTGCCAATAGCGACCGTACAGTAAATTTTTACCGATTAATGATTGTGAAATTTGAAAATCGCTCCAAACCTGCACATGATTTTAGAATTTTTCCGACTATGATGTTGGCCTGTTCAAGAAAATTTCATTAATTTTAGTTCATTGATTCGTGGTTGGATCCTAGCAGAGTCCACACTCTTAGCTCGAATAATTTTGATTGGCGATAACTTTCGCCATTTTCGATAATCCTACTTTGATACACTAGATAAACCTAACTATTTCTGGCATTCTTATTTCTCCATTTTGTTCTGCCTTGGCAGTTTTTTTTCAGTTTGTTGCCAAGGGTGTGAAATCTCCTAGGATTTTACTTATTGAATTGTATATTAGCAGTACTGAAATAGCGATCATCTCTAACAAAGGTTGAAAGAATCCATTTCTGTCCAGAAATTATTTTGTATGATATCCAATCTTTTGCTTATAAAAATAAACAACCTTATAATATTTCAGAGTGAAAATGATGAGAGTTTTAAATATATATAAGCACTTTATTAATAATAATCAACAAAATAATAACATTTCAAGTAAACATTGTACATTAATGGTTCAACATTCACTGATAGGCTTGCTCTTTCGACGTAATGATTAAAAATATACAATAGCTGTGATTTCTTAAGTACTTTTCAAGGAAGTAAACCATCCTCATCTATTGGAAAATTGCTGATTGAGATAATTGTAAACGGGGGACAACTGCCACATCGAACATGAAGAAATTTGTCCTCAAACGTTGTTCCGCTCTTAGTCTTTGTTACTTTTGCATGAATTTCGTTAAGTAACTCAGTGCTTCATGTTACGCATGTTGCATTCACTTCAGGTGTTGTCTTCGTCTTTTGAGTATGGCTTACAAAAACTGAGGAAACTGACTGAATTTAATTATTGTAAAAATGAACGAATGAACACGTGATGAAATAACAAAAGATGACAAAGATAAGATAAAGAGAAAAGAAATATACAATTGGAAATAGATTAAAATAAAATACAAAATTAATTTATAAGTATATGTATTACATTTAACAAGAGGAAATGTACAGAAGATCTCTTTTAAAATCGTATATAGTATTTCTCAAAGCTTTGTCCAGAGGTATCATTATTTCATTTTATGATAAAAGTTTACAAACGGGTACCCCTTGGTTTTTTGACACCAATATAGGCGTCAAGATGTCGGTAAAAATTTACTGTAAGGTCTTGGCAACGTTTCCAGAATTTCGCTAAAAATTTCGCCATTTTGCACAATTGAGATTTAAAAAAAAAAAAAAAAAAAAAAAACGAATATTGAAAAATATTGCCGGTGCGAAGAAATGAGTTGCCAGAAAACGTTATTTATCACCAAATGTGGAAAATTGCGCCAAGGGTGACTGTACAGTAAATCTGATCCAAAATGACTGCTGCAGCAACACAAAAAGCTTTACCAGAAGTAAAGTTACCAGAAATTAAGTTTTATCGTCAATATTTACTTCCAAATTTTTTGCCAAACCAAATGGTACCCGTTTCTATATTGAATCTCATTTATAATCAAAAACTTGGTTAAAATAAGATACAGATTTAATGAACTACTTGCACTTTAACTTCAAATTCATCAAGTTAAATGTAAAATTAAAAATATTAATCAAAGTTGACGAACTTGTATAAGGTAAACAAAGAAGTTCTTACCATTTTCTCGTTGCCATTGAGTGAAGTGAGAATAAGCATGCAAATTAGTGTATGACGTGGTTGAGACACCTATCAGTCGATAATAGGGATATCAATCTTTATGAAAACACATCAACCGCGTACATTCATCAACCATAACTCGTACAGTAAACGAAGAGAAAGGGACGTGTTGAAGGAGGAGCTCGTTTGGTGTTGTTTGATTTATAACTTCAAAGAGCTGCATCAAGTCACCGAATAAGTCAAGCGCTTATGGATAGTGCTGTGAAAGATACCGCAGCACTATCACTCCAGGATCCTCACAGCGCAAGACCACCTGTGCAACCATGCAAGATTATGCTTTAGGTGTGGTGGTCGAGTCGTCAAGTGGTTCACTATGAGCTGCTACCAACCGGCCAAAACGTCACTGTTGACATGTGTTAATGTAAATTAGAACATATGAAATTGGCATTGCAGCAGGAAGAAATAACAACAATTAATCACAAGGAGTACTATTCTTAGCCAATAAAGCAAGGCAACTAGGTTGGGAGACTTTTCGCTATCCTCCTTACTCACCTGAACTCACACCATCAGATTACCATCTCTTCCATTCCCTGGACAATTATCTTCGTGGAAAATCCTTCACCAACGAAACACACTTGCGCCAAGCAACCATGGACTTCTTTGTGTTTAAATCTACCAAGTTTTATCGCAAGGGCTTAACACAACTAGAGACACGTTGATAGAAATGGTTGGATGTTGATGGTAATTATTTCGAGAATTAACAATAGGCTACACTTGCTTTTAGTCATGTTCTTTTTAGTCACTACAAACGGCAAGAACTTCAGATTTTACATTTGTGCTAGATAAATTTCAAATAGCTCCATCTGTTGTAATGACTGTTGTAGGTTACAATTGCTGTGAGTACAAGTAAGCATGTGACCGTTTGGCCAATTGGTATCAACTCATAGTGAACCACTTGCTGGATAGTGCAGGACAATATGCTGGTGTGACAACCAATGTTTGGAACGCGTGGGAGTGTCAGACAGGACCAACATTTCATTACTAGTCAGTCCTCGATTGAATATAGATTATCTACGGTAATGATAAAGCAACAATAAACATACCATCATTCATTGTTGCTTATGAATTTACAACAGTGGGAGAAGAACTCACTTGCTTAGCCTATATATCTTACCAAAGTGGTGCAGATGAAGTCTAACCTTTACATCGGAGGCGTTAAATTGTCTAGCAAGTTCACCACACGTTTGATTGCCGTCCTCCTCCATAACCGCCTGCTGGTCTGTGTTATCCAATATCTGCGATCGTCCACTCCGAGCTTCATCACAGAGGGTTAATTCTCCAGACCTGAATTTGTGTAACCTATACCTTGTACTATCCCCAAACGCTTGTCATGTTCGGCGACTTGGGAACAATTTTGATATATCCCCCCAAAAATTACGCGCCAAATCTGGCACTCCCTACGGACTTTTTAGGGTTGTTCTTTCTTATTTTGATGTTGCTAATTTAGGTTTTTTCAGCTTTTAGGTTTTTGCTGTTGCCAAATTTTTACCATTTTGTACCATTTTTTGAGTTATTTTTTTAAAAGTTATTTTTACATATTAATTATTTGTACTTAGCGAGAATACATTTGGCGAGAAAAAAAGGCGCCAAAAGGTATTTTATGTTGGTCAGAAAAAAAAATATCGTCAAATTTCCGATTTGGGGGGGTAATCAAAGTAGTTCCGCGACTTGATGCAGCAGCTGATAATTTCACTTTTAAATCGTAAAGCAAACAACACTGAACGAGCTTCTTCGATACGTCCATTTCTCATCGCTATTGTGCGAGTAATGATTGATGAATGTGCAAAGTGGACATCCTTTTATAACGACTGATATTCCTACTCTCGACTGATTGGTGTCTCAAGCATGCCATACACTAATTTGCATACTTATTTTCACTTCATTCAATGGTAACGCTAAAACGGCAAGAGTTTTCCTGTTTACCTAGTATGTTAAGTTTTATTGTAAATTTGTTCATTGATGATTATTTCCCAACAATAATGAATTAGTCATAGTCTAAGAGAATAAAGACTTTATTCGATTCAGATTTACTCTACAGTCACCATTGGCGCGAGTTTTTACATTTGGGAATAAAAAAAAAATTTCTGACAACCCACCTTCGACCAATAACAGATAAGGGATTCCACAATCCTAATCGCTTTTGCAAAATGTCGATTTTTGGTGAAATTTTGAAAAAGTCCATAAAGGGTGACCGTAAAGTAGATTTTTACTCTTTATTCTATTTATCAAACACCTAGCAACTTTCAAAATCTTTTCTTTTTATCAATTCATTTATATCAATCATATTTATTAATATTGATAGAAACATTATTTATAATCTCCACATTAAATCAAATTTAATATTTCATAAGATAATATCGAAGTACTTGTTAGTACATAAAAAAGAAAATTGCATTCAAAATGAAATTTTTTGGAGATTTTTTTCCCCAAATAGGGAATGATCTACAATTCGAATTTGATTAAAATAAAACTGACTTCGTTTTCATAACCATATAAGGAACGTAGATAAAATAACAGTTTTATCTAAAGAATTAAACCTAATGATATACATAAAAGTAAATCCTATTAAGAATCGATAATAATTTTTAAAAACAAATTTCTTACGTAAATATAAGAAAATATGCTTAAAAATTTAATTACTAGATACTTTGCAAAAAAATTATTGTTAATTAATAAAAAAATACGAAGTAAGCACTTAAAATCCTAATAGTTTTAATGTAACAAGCATAATTTAGGTAATCGATTATTTCGGCGAGGACTATTAAAGAAAAAATAACTGTTGCCAATATAGTTTCACTAATAGTACAGCTTGTTTTGGAAGATAGAGTGGGAGTGATCTGCATAGCCAGCTACTTTACCCGTCCACATTTTTCATGGTTAGGACTTCTAGACGTATATTTTTTTCTCCATGCTTTTAGAGGTTTGAAATCATCGCTTTGACAGATTTAACAGTTCAAAACATTTAAGACTTCCTTCGTTCTATATTCTACCATTTTCATGAAATATTTGTTCGATTCTCTCCAACAAGTTTCTTTCCTTCTTTTATTCTTATGTAAATAATATTTTCTTCTACTCTTCTTCACTTCACTTGTTTCACAGCAAACTTTAAACATATATTTAGATACAAACATTTT
>JAPDSC010134167.1:224423-259327 GCA_026290005.1 Latrodectus geometricus
AAACTTCTTCTCGAGATCGCTGCTCGCCGATAGCTGATTCCGGGGTTGTACCAGCTCCTTTTGAGAAACAATTCTGGCGACCATCTTTTGGAAACTTTTCCGTTTAAAATATTTAGGATATATTGTTCCTTTTTATCGACGGGGAATGTTGTGTGTGTGGGGGGGGGGAAGAGAGAGAGACAGTCTACGTGTCCTACACTACTATTCCTGCGCTATTCACTTATCTGCATTTTCTAAATGCACGGGCAACGCCGGCGGGTACAGCTAGTATAGTCCATAAATTCGAAAGTTCGTAAAATGAAAGAATAGGTGTTTGATTTTAAAACTTATTTTTTCTATAAAATTACTATCAATTTTTTCTATAAAATTACTATAAATAAAATACTATCACAAACACAATTATTTAGCATGTATTATATGTTATTGTTACTGATTGTTGTTACTGATGACACTTGGCAACGTCAAGCCCACCCGTCGAAATTAGGCGAATGAAGTGAGAGAGAGAGAGAGAGCGTCTTCCGTTTTTGAATAGAGCACCCTCATACGAAGATCGAAATACAACTTTTGGCTCATAGATGGCAGCACCATTTGAATCATCCAATTTAGAGATTGAAACCAGTGAAGACCCATAGATGGCTCCAACCACCCCCAGAGATATTAATTTGTAATGGGAACATGGAGGACATAGCGACCCGACATATTTTACATGAACCAGTCGCCATTAGTGAACGCGATGGACTTTCGGCTAAGCTGGGATTCGAACTCAACACCTTTTGGTACTACCTTTTGGCCATCATGGCCGTAGAATGTATTATATAATAAAAAGAACCAAGTTAAATTCGTATTTATAAGCAATTTTTGTTTTATTAAGGAAAAATCAGTTAAAGTATAATCTTTACTCTTTTATATGTTTCAAAATTAAATTGCATTTTTTTAAAAATACATTTCTTCCAGTCTTTTATTTGTAAGAAAACATTTTAATGTTTTTCTCAAAAAAAAAAAAAAAAAAAAAAAAAAAAAGTAACTACATCGCTTGCTTGTTTTGCAAATGATTGAAGTTAATTTTTTAATGTTGGATAACTAAAAGTTCATTTTCAATCATTATGTTCAAAAACATATTTAATCATGATAATTTTTCCAGGCACATTACATCTGAATCCACACTCAAAAAGAGTTCCAAATCATAATTTCGGCATGAAGTGGATTTTTTTGTCGAAGTTCATGGATGACTAACTCTTCTACCTGCAAATCGCCAGGCAAATGTTAGTGGCTTTCTTCAATTGTGGTGGTTTCTTTGATAAAACATACATGACAAAATGACCTAGATGTTTTTCTTTCTGAAACATCATTCCAAAAATAGACCCATTACACCTAGAATGTCATTTTCATAAAGTAATTCCAAGTCATGATCACATCTTGTAAAAATGTGTCACGATATTTGAACTTGAACTTACTGATTATAATCTGATTCATGGGCTATAAAAGAAGAGTTACATTAACGGGAAAATAATCCACATGAATGCTTTAAGAAATCTGGGACTTCAAAATCTGCAGTGCAGTTCGTTACCAAAAATTCGGAGGAATTACGATTCTCCTATAAAAATGTAAAAATATAAGTAGCTCAAATATAACATAAAAAAATGAAAACAAATTGGCAAAAATAAAAGCAAATAAAATTGGCATGTGAAAAATAGTTCGGAAAATTTTTTTTTTTTAAATTACGTAAATGGGAATTTAAAATATCATTGCAGGTTCGTGAAATTGTGAGAATTCGTAAATTATAAATTCGTAAAATTTAGTATCTATACTTTATACTTTTCAATAAATGGATTACAAATACAGTAAATTATAGCAAATCCCCCCCCTTTCTGTTTTACAATTTTAAAATATTTACTAACACATTAGTTTCTTAAAAAAAATCATTATTGAAAATGTTATATCGAAATGCATTTAAAGCAATTATTTTACCTAAAAGTAAAACTGATTATTTTATTAAGAGAGGGTTTCCTGAAAAAATATTTAAGATTAATATTTGTCCGAAAGCATTAGCAATTCTTATTTTTTCAGTAACAATCATAACCATTATATATATATATATATATATATATAATCAAAATTATTTTTAATATATTTTTATCATAAACAGACCCATTGTAACGCTTAATGCCAAAGAGAAATTTTTGGTTGCATTTGTAAAAAACATTTGATTGACATAATCCTCATCCAATGAAGAATATCGGAAGACCACGCCTTTCAGAGTGTTATAAGTATGTGTTGTTTTGAAATACGCGTTTGGGGTCATACCACATGGCTGTATGGTGTAAAATAAAAAATAAATTACGATTGTCATAGCAAAATTTGCAATCAGTGTCTGAGCAACTGTCTCGAAAGTGCTGACGTCCTAATAGAATCTGATATTGAACACAGATTCCCTTTTTTTATCTGACAGTGCTGACAATTTTTGGCATGGGGCCAAAAGATAGTTTGCGTTCTGTTTTTCAGCTATTTTGCAAGGGTACAAAATCAACTGCTTATTGATATGCAGCAATTTTTCTGTGAAAATAAATTTTCTTTAATGTAAAAAAATTTTACATTAAAGAAAATTTTTGGTTTAATAAAAAGAGAAGGAAAAATCTAATTAATTATGGTTACTAGCGTTGGCTTATGATATTTAACTAGTAAAAACTCAGATAATAAAAAATAAAAGCAAACAAAATTTGTATGTGTAAAGGTGTATATATATATATATATATATATATAGTCTAGTAAAGTCTTATCGCAAAACTGCTTTGGGATTAAATATAAGATTAAAAAGATATAATATGTACTACAATAGCAATAGTACGTATTCTAATTAAGAATTAATTATACAATGTAATATAAAGAAACTTTTAATGAAAAATTTGAGTTTAATATTTTTTGATAATTCCATTTATATTTTGTCGTAAAAACGACACACAATGCTTTTCTCATATCTTCTACATTTAATCGTCCCGAATTTTTTTTTCGCGTTTTTATATTTGGATAATACTGAAGATTCAAATTCACACAAATAAGATACAAAAAATTGTAATTGTTGTAGTTACTGGGAATACTTGAAATTTCTTCACGTGGGGCAAATATTTCATTTTATAAAATGTCCTAATTGTCGAATATAAAAACAGTTTCTAACTGTAAAAAATATGGTACTTTACTGTAAAAAACCATTTTCTTTTTTATACCGTACTTTTCTTGTTGAAATAAATTTTACTCGTAAAACATGATTATAATTTATATATATGCATTTCTAAAATTTACAGTACACTTTATGAATTAGGCAACTCACAAAAGTGTCGCTGGAGGATCAGTGGTCTAAGCATTTATCCCTTTTTAAATATTTTTTATGGAGTTGTTCGGAAAGTCATTTCGTTTTTTTCATTTGAATCAGTTTTTTGCTAGTGAAAACCAGCCATTTTATGAATATAAAATCATGCTATGATTAGAATAATGGTAAAAGATATTGGACTAGAATTGACAACATACAATTCAATAAAATATTTATTCTCTATGCATTTTTCATTTTCATATAAAACGAAATAACTTTCTGAACAATCCAGTATAATTTTATGACTTTTATAAGTTATTTATTGAAGGAAACAATTACTTTTATAAATGAAACAAGATGATAATTCATACTCTCAAAGTTTCATGACATTCAGTTCCGTATCATGAAATTGAACTTAAAAGTTGATACCATTTTTATATATGTTCTAATGGAGCAAAAATTTTTCTAATGGAATGAATATTTCACCTTATGGAAGGCATAGTGGTTGAGAATACTTTCCTATAGGAAAAAGAGTCTTATAAACTTGCTTCGATACTTTCCTATAGGAAAGTGCCACTGCCTGTGACATTCTCTTGACCTATGCGGTTGTTTTTTCTAAACTAACAAGAGCAGAGAGAAAGGATTTTTCTGAACATACTACACTATATATGCCATCAAATGTTAATTAAAATAATATTAAAAGAGTATAACTTATTAATTAAAATATTATAACATTATTTTTTTTCAAATTTTTTCCTTTATTACCTGTATGTAATTAACTCAACATTCTTCATAATTTGAGTTTTAATTAAAAAACAAATTAATTAAAACTCTAATTATAATTTCAATGTAATTAAAAAAAGGACGCTATGATTGAAAATATTAATTTAGAGGAAAATTATACAGCTTTGTATCGTAGAGAACCTTATTACTGTGCATCAGTTATCTTTCATGAGGTTTAAAGTCGCTGAGCATAAAAATAGACACTTATTTCCAAAAATATGTCTCAGTCTTTTGTAGGCCTATATTCATATCATTCTTTTTATATGTTTTCTTTTTTATACATCAAGAGACATGAAAAGCCATATACCTTTCTCTTAAACTGCAAAAGAAAAGTAGATATTGTTAATTTACCCTTTTTTTATTTATCACCTATAATTTAAAAAGTAAAACAAATTTCAGTATTGTACGACTTCCAAATTGGTTATTTGTTATTTTTTGAATTGCTATAACATTACTTTATATTATTACTACAACAAATGCTGTAGTAATAATATAATATATGATACAACTAATATCGTAATATTAGTTGTACCGAATTGTAAACGAATTGTATACCACATCATAAAGTTAACATTTTCTCAATATTAATATTAATGTTTAAAAAGAGGAATCCTAAACGGTGTAAATGACAACAAAATGTTCAACAGTGTTGACTACATTTGCAGCAGTGTTTATATATATATATATATATATATATATATATATATATATATATATATATATATATATATATATATATATATATATATATATATATATAACATAAAGTGGTTGTTTTTTTTTTCGTTACAGCTGAGATCATGTGTACATGATACGTTATTTTACCTATGATTGTGTTAATTAAACAAATAATCGTTTTCACCAATAATGCTGAATATACAATTTTTGTCCACCCATCAAAAACAAGTCAATTTGTCAGTGGGATGAGCTCTTCAGTGAGCAGTTGGAAAGAAAATGTTGGCCAATATCTTAGTGGGATTGGTTTTTTCTAAGTAATAGGAAAGAATAATACTAGAATATTTTTCGCTTATTTTAGTTTTATGAATAAATATCATTGGTTTAAATGCTGAGGTGTAAAGGATTTACACCTTTCAGCATGACAAGAACGGAAGTGATGACATCTATATAGCTGGGCAACCAGTGGGTGTGGCATCGTTGCCCCGAAAGGTGCTGGGTCTTAGTAAATTAGAAACAGGGACCAAGTAGTAGACTTCCAGACTTGGCCTACCACTCCCAGAAGTATCCTTTCACATGGAGGACATTGCAATCAAGACATGTTAAACGTGCCCTAGCCACTATTAAAGAAGACAACGGTTCTTCTATCGGATCAGGATTCGAACTTACTACCTACTGATAACGAGAACGAACTCCCTAACCAACCAGCCCACAGCAGACTTTTAAATCATATGTAATCTCCAGTTATTAAATTTTCACATAAATTAGAGCAGTATATAACATTCAGTAACCTATAGTCTTGTAGCTTAAGCCCCCAAAAATATTAATTGGATTACACGAAATTAAAAATATTACGACATTCACTGGCCGGAAAAAAACTGATATTAGAAGGAATTGCTGATAAAGTTATACTAATATAGAATACATACATATTATATATTTATATATATATATATATATCGATGTTTTTCAAAATAAATGTAAAATATAAGTTTTTGGAAGGGACGTGATAAATGTTTTAGACAAAGAGAGTAATTAAAGAAATTTCTAAAACTGACTGTGCATTTGATGTTCAATAATATTCCTTCAGTTCAATTTCGCTTCAGCTAAATATCGAAGTAGAGTCTACATACATGCAGAAAAACAAACTTAGAAATTTATTATAAAAAAAAAACTGATTTTTATTTATTCTTTTAAATGATGAAAGACAAAACAAGCTGATAATCTACATGGAAAAATAATCCAAAAAATGCCAACGATTTCAAATGTAAGAATGTCAATGAAAATGAATTGATAAATATTTGTAGATATGAATTTTGTTTTTTCCTTTTATTGTCTTTCTAAGGTATATTTTAATCTTTTTCATACGCAATAAAATTCTCTAAGCACAATGAACTGAATTGAGATAATTCTTATCTGATTTCGAACAAATACCTTTACGATTAAATTTTTCCCCAAATGGATTAAAATGATATGATAATTTAAACAAGCTCATTTTGACCTTATGAAATGAGTAACGAGTTATAAAATAAATAACACGTTCTCATAAAGAAGCACGCTAATAATTAAAGCGTCAAAAAATTGCTTAAGAAAAATACAACAATTAAAGGAATAATAAAATATTTTTAATTCAATATGTAGGAATAAAAATAATAGGAAACATTATTCGAGAATGTGTTGAAAACATTCAAAACAAAAAAAAAATTAAAAATGTAAATTTTGTATGAACAAATTTCATTTTGTTTCAATTTAAACATATTTCGTCATTAATTGTGAGAATTGAAGCTAAAATTATAAATTCCTTGTATGTTTATATTGTAATATAACAGTTTTCGATTTCATATCTAATTTTTTAATCATAAAATATATCCTTCGTATGGTAACAAAAACTTAGTTTATGCAGTATTTACCTCAGTATATCTTTTTTATTTTTATCAGAAAATTAATTTTAAAATTTGAATGTTATGTAAATTTACTGTAAAATTTATATCAAAGTTAATACTCGTGAACTTTGGCAAAAAGAATTTACTTCGCTGGAACTATTTTCACTGTTTTGATCAAATTCCAAAAGTATTATAAATTTAGCAAGTTTTTTTTCTCAGCAAATTTATATTAAAATTCAGATATTGTGTAAATTTAGTCTAAAATTTCCTTTTGAATATGATATTCGGGATTTCTGAACAAAAGAATAAATCTTCTGAACTATTTTATACCACCTCGAAATGTTCTAAATGTAACAAGTTTTCAGATTTTTAAAGAACTTTTACTATAATTGTCATTCATATATTTAAAAAAAGTTTTTTCAATGTAAATATATATATATCATGAAAAAATATTACCTAAACTTAGATGATTTGTTATGTTAAATACAATTATGCTAAATATTTCTTAAAATTATGCTTCGATGTCTTTTAAATTTCACAATATTTTCGAATCTCTTTTGGAAAAATGCAAAAATGATACTCTTCGGTTTGCAAAAGCAAAAAATAGTTCAATTGCTTTCCTCAAAAAATATAAATTCTAAAAAAATTAAATAAAAAAAATTCAATAGAAAACAAAAAATATTGAATTTTAATGAATTTTAATGATTTTTTTTGAGAAATGTGTTTCGAATAGTAGAATTTAATGTCATTAATGTCTAGCTTCATTAAGCTTTCGTTCTTAACAACAGACGAATGTTTCCTGTGGGAATGTTGGCTACCCAAAGCCGTAATCCTCATTCTAGAGTCTAAACTGTGGAGTTTTGCCAGAGGTCATCGCAGTAATAGAAGAGCCTGAAGTGGGGATGGAGGGCTAAATTTATCATCACTTATCTTTGTTCCTCGGTAACGAACATCCGCTCGCGACTGCTTACTCGACTCAATTTTGTGTTCTTTTTTTTCCTCTGCCAAACAGAAGGCAGATCCTCGAATTACCATCTTTTTCTACACGTGCATGACAGAATACAAACCGCTATGAAGTAATATTAATTGTTTCGTGTGTAAGTGAATTCGCCATATTGCTGACCCGGAAGAATAGAACCTAATTGCTCAAGGCCGTGGTAATGTGTTCCTCGTAACATATACTTATGAAGTCAGAATCTGTTTTATGTTAGATGTAAACTAAGATAACATCTTCACAATATATGTCTCAAAGTAAAATAGTTACCCATTCCTAAACCACTATGACATTTGATTTATCAACGTTTAAAAGATTGGTAACAATAAGCAGCTGTATAAATCTAAACCCATCATATTCATACACAATTGAAGGTACATGTACGGTAATAACATTACTTAATTTGATATTGCAAGTGATTGCTATCCATTTCTCAAACGATATCATTGATTGACATTTTGTAAACAATGGGTCATATTTACATATTGAAATGAAGGAAAAGTATGGTAACCCTCTCCAATAATTTGAGAATGATAAGAATACAGATCTATCAACGTTATTTCCTATGTGAAGAAACGTAATTTTTTTAAGACCTAATAACATTGTAAATGAATTCTTGAGTTGCAGATGGGGTGTTTTAGTTCTCGTTATGGATGGTGTAATTTCTGTGTAACATAATTGTAGTCCACTAAAACTAAAGTCATTATGGTTAAAAATGTTTCTTATTAAGTACTAAAGACAAAATTAAAAGCCTTCTAATTGTACAATTGCGAACATAATTATGCTGTTTGGATGTTTGAAACTTATCTGAATAGTTGAATATTTGTTTTCTTTAAAGAATATGTATTTTGTTGCATAAATATCAGTATTTTTTATTGCAAAAGATTCATCAACTGAATTATGACCATGAGATAGCAATGACATGAGCAGAATGGATGATTATATTCAATATTTGGTGAAAAAATTGCAATTCGGAAAAATAATGATATTTACTTTTAACTTCGATATGTTGGAAATGGTGCTTAAAAATTTAAATTTGATTACAAAACAATAACATATTCAAGTTACGTTCAATTTATTCCTGATCAGCAGTATATTGGAAAAGACATAAACACGTTCACTGTAGCAAGCAAAAGCAATAATTTTCATATGTATATATATATATATTGTAATTAATAAAATTTATGTTTTCTTTTTGTTAAAAATGTGTTGGGATTTTTTTTTTTTTTTTTTTTTTTTTTTTTTTTTTTTTTTTTTTTTTTGGCCAAAACCAACAATGGTATCTTTTAATCTCATGAGAGAAATGGAGAAATGTACATGATTTAGAACTATTGCATGAAGCTAAAACTATAGTTTATTTGTCGAAAAACAAAAAAGAACTTTATTATTCTACCTCAGCAATCATGTCTTATTTTTATGAATGCAATACACATGATTCTGGAATACTGCCTGCACACAACAGTAACTATTTTTAGCCATAAAACAAAAAAAGAAAGGAGCATTTTCTAAGCCAAAATAAGCAATCACGTCTTTTAAATTTAAAAAATCAATATACATGATTTTTGAACATTGTTTGTAACTGTAATTAACAATGTTTTTAATTTTGTCAAAAAATAAAAAAAAAATAAAAATTCCTTTGAAAAAATTGACGATTAAGTTTCTCAATTATATGATTTCAGTATAAATAATTTGGAAACATTACCGCCTGATTTAGAATTTTTTGTCAAAAAATATTTCATTCGGCAAAAGTAATATTCATGTCTTTTAGCTTTGGATGTATAAAAAATATTCTAACGCATTGTAATGAATTGTAGCTAATGTCTTTTGTTTAATGACAAAAATAAAGGGTTTCGTTTGCCAAATTCAAGTCAGATTTTTTAACATCTGTGTTACAAACATATGGCGCATTGTATGCAACTTTAACAAATATCAGGCTGCTGAGAAAATTTTTTTAGACTTATTAAAGGGGTTTTTTTTAGCCCTTTCCATGTTAAATAACTATTAAAAAAGAATTCAAATGATCAAAAATACTCGAGCTTTTTCTAAGAGAATTGGGAAACAAATTATTTTAAATTTTAAACGTATTTTGCCAAGTTGCTGTTGAGTTAGATTATTCTTTTTAAGCCTGTCGAGATGACAGCTGAATGTTTAACGCTGAATTCTTTTGTTCAAAATAATCTCCAAGTTGACATTTATTTTGAACAGAATCAACCAATTCGGGAAATTTTCAAGTTGAGAGCTTCTGTTCGAAACAATACCTCAGTTTTTAAATTGAATGCGCGAGTGATGTTGTGGCTCAAAATATACATTTAGTTTCCAGTTGCATTTCTTCTTCTATTTGACTGAAATTCAAATTAAATGCAATTTACAAATTGGATGTAAGTATTTGGAGTGACTCAGAATCTACTCTAACTGTACCTCCCTGTCGAATTAGTTCTTATGTGCAAAAAATGACCGTAATATCATTATCCAATCCAAATCCCAAAACTAGCTTCTAATTGAGTATGAGTGCTTGTATTGGCTCAGAATCTACTTTAAACTATCTTCCAGTCTAATTAGTTGTTTGATTTAACTGGAATCTACTTTAAATGTAGATTCCAGGCAAATTAAAAATAAAATTCTTGTGTGCAAAAAGTGACCAGAGTCATCACAATTCCCAAGTTGGGTGAGTCCTTGTAGTGGCGCCAAATCTACTGTAAATTGTAGCTTTGATTCAAATTTGTTCTTAAGTGAAAAAAAATGACCATAGAGCAATATGAAAAATTTCTAGCTTTTCTGGAGGCCTCGCACTGAATTAAAGAATTATTTAGTTTGATTATTTTACGAATCACCACAGACTACGGTTTTCAATAGATTGTAAGAATGAGATCATATTTTCGAAAATTAAAAATATAAAAATAAGAGACACTCTCTTTTACTAACAAATCATCATTACTACTGTCATTGTCTTTTATATTATTGGCTCTAAATTATAAAGTACATACATATTTCTTGAAATATTTTCAAAATGAATGATTTTTTTCGCCTGCAAATTACAAGTGTTGTATAGAATATAACAACACAAGAATTCCTGAATACAGAACATCAGTGCAAAGTTTTCAAAATTTTTATTATACTTTGATAGAAAAAAATAATAAAGAACCTTAATGCAAGTCGTGACATATTTTGAATCTCGAAGACATATACCGACAGAACTCGTTCCTGAATAATCGTTAAGACTTTAATACGGGGTAGTAGACAGCCCGGTAAATAATATAAGTAAGATATTTTTAATAATAAGGTATTCCTTTGTAAGATATTTTAACATCAATTTCGTAAAGTTCCCTATGGAAAGGGATTTTTATAAATATTCGCATATTACAAGGGAGAAAACTCGAAAAACTTCCAAATACCTGTGCGTTGTCCACCTGTCTTGTTGTACATGAGATAAACGTGGATATAAAAATTAAGCATCATAGTCATATCTTAAAATTCTGCAGCATCTGGAACTGAACCAGCGATGTTTATTTATAGAGAACATTGTTTTCGAGATTAGACGTGGGCAATGCTACTCGCCTCCATGACTTGGTTCACAGGTGCCTACCAGATAACGCTAAATGAGTAGAAGCTTCCGGCCTTCTTATGGGAGACGGGTGATCACCCAGTACCCACCAGTGTGTAGAAAAAAATAAGATATAAAATTAAAATATAAAAGTTAAATTTCTGCTTCCTGCACTCATTCTATGAGGTGAGTGCTTGAGAGATTTCCGGTTGTTATTCTTACGATACATGAATATTACTAATATTAGCGTTTCTTATGCGGCATTCATACATAAGACATACATATTACATCTTGTGAAATTCCACTCTTTGGAGATTATGGTCGGGATCAAGATACATACGTTGAATTTCTGCTTACTGCCCTTATATCTAGGAAGTGTGTGCTTGGGAGATTTCCTCTTTTAAGCCTTACAATGCATGAACACTACTAATAATATTAGCATTTCTTATGTGAGGCCCACAAGTGACCTAGTGGTGGAATCCTACTCTTTGGAGTTGATGATCACAGTCTTGATCAAGACAAAGTTAATTCTGCTTAATGCACTTACTCAGAAATAAGGTGAGTGCTTAGGAGATTTCCTATTTTAAGCTTTACAATGCATTGACAATACTCATTATTCTAGAAAAACTATCTAGAGGTCAAAAAGCCTACTAGAGCCTCGAGCGTTTCCTGCTCCCAAAGCACGGGTCCGAGGTTCTATTCCCGGAATGGGCAAGGATGATTCAGCCTTTCATCCCTTCATTGAGTCGATAAACGTAATACCAAGCAGGCTTGGGAACGAAGCACTTGGGATTTCGCGGGAGTCTGACCACCTAAGCGGAATTTATGCTTCACATGCTAGGCCTTCAGACACGAAAACAAGTGTAGACACTGTAGGCCTTGACCCCATGGGATTTGTCCTGCCACTAAGCTCAATTTCTCCTAAAAGTAAATGATTTCTTTTTATAAATTTTAATCGTATTTAAGGACAGTTCTATTTTATTTCATTTCGTTATGAATAACTTAAATTCGGTATTCTAGAGGCAATAATTAATATCTTAATGTCTACTATTTACTCATCAGTAGGCAGTCATTTGTATCTTGTTTGCTATGTCCACTGTAGAGAATGAACTTTCCTAATCAATAGCCAGATAACATTCTTAGTTGAACCAGTTTAAGAATTCAATTATTGTTATACACACTCCCACAGAGGGACTAATAACATTATAGCTCTGACTTAATACTCTATTCAAATGAATAGAAATGAAGAATTACTAATAAACTGATTGACATCTAAGAGGTCTGTAACCCTTGCTTTTTTAGTATCCATCCAAACAATAAAGGACATTTATGAAACAAATCTATACTAATGAAGGATATTTAAGAAGCATAATTTGTAATATCTTAAGAAAGAAATTACCCCCAAAAAGAATAATAATCGACCATATTCACGTATCGCAGAGAAAAAGACCCGTAAAATACAGATGACCTCAAATCAATCCATGACTGGAGTAGAGAAGGAAGCTATTAGTAGCATGACTACCTCTCTAGACATCATAAAGAATGCAACTTCATGCGATGGGACTTTTTCAACAAGACCCTATATGTCCTGTTTTCTTTATAATGTCATGAGAGCGAGGAAGTGGTGCATCATTTGTTGCTGTTTTGATCCCTGATGGTGTAGCGCTATTACACCATCTCCATAAAAACAAAATTCTCCTGAAAATAGGTATGAGTCCTTTAAAATATTAGGAACCAGAAAACCCAAATACCTGATAATATTGGTCAAGGTACGCCTGCAACAATGACCCTGCAGAAAGATCCTTTATCCCTGAAGTTATGTAAGGGATTTGACGTGGCCACTTGAAAAGCGTGAGAGAATCATTTGCCTTTCCTTCGAAATATTGAGCTGGTGATACCAAGGGGGTCTTATTTCAAAATACCAAGTGTTTCAAAAGGAACTCTCTAAAGTGAATTTAATTCAATCTATTTGATAGAGGAAATTTCTGTATAAGTCAAGCTGGCATTGTCATGCAAGGTATTGCATTGGGAAGGAAACATCTTCGATTAATTCGAAGACCTTGGCACCAAAAGTGGCGCTTTATATTATGTATGATTGGGATGTCCTTGGCCCTCACTAAAGAATTACTCCTCAGCGCCATAAAAGATCTCTTTGACTTCATAAACAAAATGAGAGACTACAAGAGATGAAACTACGTTATTTTTTAATTTGGAACTTGGTGCAAAATGCTTTTAACAGAGATGCCTTGATTGTCGAATCCAATGAGCAAGAAGAAGGACTCATAACATTCCAAATCTCTAATTCCGATACAACTTTACTCGAGAAGAGCTTGTTTATTAACAAAATAATCAAATGACTAATAACTATAATCTTAATCACTTATTCATTTTTAGCTCTCTTTCAGAAGAATATGAGTTTGTGCCTTCTATTCTATTCTTTCATATTCTCTTGAAATCAACTATAATCATGCTGGTTAAACAATAGATCAAGGTTTATTGATCTTGATTCAATCAAAGATTATGGTACTTATGGAATTTATCAGCATAATTATTTGCTATTCGATAATATATTGATGTGAATTTAGAAATACAGAGATTAAAAGATCTAGTTGCAATCCGTCACATCGCAATCCAATTTCGTCATTTGATTCATTACTCGTAACTGTAGTTACTTAACACTTGGCAATAATATCTAGTGGATAATTTTTTAAATAAATTGTAAGTGTCAGAAATAATTCTGCCTATAATCTTATTCAAACAATCAAAAAATTATCAACGGAAAAATTTTATTAATGTTGTGAAAATTATTAATTTAAGTTTTCTTGAAAAAGATAATAATTTCATTCTTTCTATCTATATAACACACACATTCAAAAAATCGTTTCTATGAACCATATTTATATGATGCTGTTAATCATTCAAATAAAAAGATAATAATTTTACTATTGAAATAATTTTTAAGAAAATATAAATTTGATTAAGTAACTCTTTGGTAAAAAAAATTAACACCTGTAATAAATAGTATGTTTTTTTGTATATACCATTCAAGCTGTAATTTTCATGAAGCAATATTCACAAATGTTTTGCCTTAATGAATATTGTTGATATATTAAGAGATTTATTATCTTCAGAATTAGAACGCCACAGACGCAAGTGTAATATTTTTTTCAACGGCTTCAGTTTATAAATGTCTATCATAGTCTCAGTAAAAGTAAAAATACTCTGTGCAAAATAGTTTTTTAAATGGATGAATGGCTTTTCAATACACGTCAATAAAACTAATATTTAGAATTCATAAAAACGATGGTGTTCCTTTCGCAAATCAAATTTTTAAAATCATAAACAATGGATAAAAATTTTTCTCATCTGTGTTCTTTATTAAAAAATGTGCGATTCTTTACCAAAAAAGTTATTTTTTTTTAAAAAAAATATAATAACCCATCAGAAAAGGAAAATCTAAAAGCATATACTATGCTTTTCTAATAAAACATTCCATTTTATTTTCTTTCCATTCTACAGTTCCTCTGACAATCGTTTTCGTCCCCTTGCAATTTAAATATAACTAGTTAAATTGATGGCTCCCCAAAGAGAGAGAGAAAAAAAAAGAAGAAACAGCCTCACCAACAATGTTCCAGGATGTGAGGTGACAGAATTGACTGGGAGAATTTACCCACAAGCCCCCGTAAGAAAAATTCTATAAATAAGACCCCGATGGTTCACGCAGTGCCTTTAGTGAGAGAGCTTTGGAACACAAGAGCGCTTTTCTGCCTTATTTCTCACCGAGTTCGTCTTATTTCTAATTCAGGCACCATGGTTGACAAAGCTACCCTCGACAAATTGGAGGCCGGCTTCCAGAAACTGCAGGCTGCCACCGACTGCAAATCTCTGCTGAAGAAATACCTCTCCAAGGACGTGTTTGAAGCTTGCAAGAACAAGAAGACAGCACTTGGTGCAACCCTTCTCGATTGCATCCAGTCAGGTAAGCATGTCATAAATATGTTTTGAAAACTTATGAATCTTACGGAAGGACAAGATGCAATGGCGCATAGGTTCCATAAATACATAGAAATTTTAATACTGCAAAATCAAATGGTAGAAATATATTAAGGGACTAAAATAACAAGAATATCTTACAAAAGCGACTGTATATAATTTCATTTTATTTATTTTTTTTAATTATTTCATCCATAAAAGTGCATTATAATCGTTTGATAAGACAATGAAGAGTACACTTATTTGTTCTATTATTAGTTTTATTTTTATAATCAGTATACTAATAGGATTCATTATAATTTAGGCTATAAGTAAACTACAATAGTTAAGAGTGCTTAGTCTAATTATTTATTTTAAATTAGGCTAACAATTGTTCATCTTTAAATCAAATTACCTATAGGAGACCGTTTAAAATAGAAATAGTTAATTTTGATATACATGATATTTTATTTTTTATTTTATTTTTTTTTAGTTCTTGTTTTTAAATTTAAAAACTACTTTTTAAATATTTGTAAATTTATAATTAATTAATAATTAATTATTTTTAATTAATTTATTATTAACTAATAAATAATAAATTAAAATATTAAATAATAAGTTTAATTAATAATTAATTTTAATAACAAACTATTAATAAATGCTAAAAAAATGTGTCTTTTTTGTGTAAATATTTTTGCATTGCATTTAAAAATGTGTTTCAGTTTTAGGTATTTATAAAATCAAATATAATTAAATTAATTCATCACCATATTAATGTATGTAATTTAGAATTTACTTTTATCATTTTCATATAACGCATTAAAATTATTTCCCTAAAAAATATGTTAATTTCTTTTTTTATTCATATGGAATAGAATTTTTTTAGCTTCCATATTTTACAATTCTCTCAACAATAAATGAAAATGAAGATATTTCCTAATCAAAGTTACTATAGACTGTTTCATTATGATGGAGTCAACATTTTTAAAGCTACATAAACTACTGGGAATTTAAAAAACTTCCGATTGAAAATATTTTGTATTAGTTGAAAATTTAAGTTTTATGTTATTACTATTTTCACCAATTCACTAAGACTTTTAAATCTTTACTGAAGAATATATTCATGAAGAATTGGAATTTCATTTAAAACTCTATTTTAAAATAAAAAATTCTTTATATGATAACAATAAAAATCAACACATTTATATAATATTGAATTATTTTGTAAAACTATTTATCAATTTTATAATCACAAATCTTTGTATTGTATAATAATACAATATAAATCATGACAATAATAGAAAATTTCTTACATTCTTCATATTTTAACAATGAATTAATTTGTAATTTATAAATTTGTTTCATTATTTTAAAAAAAATAATGCTGAGTTCTTATGCTCTTGTATACAGATATATTATCAAATTATATCATGAACCATTATATAAAAATATATGTATGCATGTAATACATTCTGAAAAATGCTAATATTAATATGTTATATTTTTTTGCCCAATTTTACAATTTGCTATCAATAAAATCTTATATTTGACAGCCAAATTGATATAAAATTCTTAGCTTAGGAAAATTTATAGGCTATTTAGAATAAGGCTCAATACTTTTTTTTTTAAATTATAACGCTTTTGTCAACATTCGAAGCCCTAATTCTTTAACTTTAATATTTTCGAAACAAATAACAAATTAATAATTGTTCGAAAGTTAATAGCTAATTGTTCGAAAGTTAAATATACAATTCTGAAGAATAAACTGGGAATATAAATTGCACATTTTTAAAAATAGTAATGGAATATATCGTATTTCAAAATATTAGGAAACAAAAAATAATTTTTAAAAATAGAATCCCAAAAATAAAAAGAACATATCGTTTACAATTTCTTTTAGATATCAAATTACAAAGACCATTTGAAAGAGCGAGAAAAAAACTAATCAGTTCCTCTTTAAAAAAGAGAAACGTTACCTAATTTCAAAAAGCAAAAAACTAAAATATTTTTACAGATAAAAGATTATTTAAAAAATTCCGGAATTATTTACTGTTATCAAGGCCATATATAAATTTAATGGACCTCTGTACTTATTTACGCATTACATGGTAATTTTTTTTTCTTTCGTCTAATAATTTACACAATATTTTTTCATCTTTCCCCCTTTATAGAACCGGTTTCTATCTTTCGATATATGATTACGGTTCCTTATCGGTCACCCTGTCTTTTCTAGAGTATCATGAGAGTCAGAAAACTTTAGTTACATAAAAGTAACATTTTATCACAAGATAATCATGTGTTAATAATACAAAAAAAAAAATATTCCTGATGAAGCAATGAATTTGTTCACTAAAGTTTACAATTTTCATAAATTTAGCTAGACAGCAATTTATATTTTATATATATTGTTGTCTAGCTAAATTTATGGAAATTGTAAAATATTGTGTAAATGGAAGTATAGTAATGTGTATGTGTACAGTGATTAAATTAATTCTTTAATTGCATAAATTTGTCTTAAAAATTAATTATATTGAAATAAAGTACAATAAAAGGAAACGTGTTCCCCCCTTTTACTAGAAATAAAACAAATCAAAATAAATTATATGCACACTAAAAGATATATTTATCAATTATTTTTTTATCATGTATATTTACAAATTATAAAAAAAAGAGCTTTTTAAAAATTTAAAAAAATTATATTTTTAAATATTTTGGATTTTTTACTTGTGTAAAAAAATTTATTAAATTTTTTTTATCAATTATTAGAGTGAAATAAAAAAAAATTCAAACACTTATTAATTTCCAAAATTTTGTAATATTCTAGATTTTCTGAATAATGTAAATAATTTGATAAAATATAAGAATTTAGGAAAGTTCATATTGAAAACTTCAATTAGAAACAAGCAAATTTTACTGCAACTAAAAAATTAAAAGAAATTTTTTCTCTAAAATAATTTAATAAAAAATATATGTAATTAACGCTGCTGAATTTTCACCTGCATTATACAAAATTAGATACAAATGACAAATTTTTCATTAATTTTTTTTTTAATTATTTTTTTATTTTTAAGATTTATCATTATTTTCATTAACTAAAAATACATTTTCAATGAAAGTTAAGCAATATTATTCATATCATTTTTTATTGAATGAGTAATCTTTCTGAAAAATATTGCCAATTAATTTTATCGTCAATGATTACTCAATATCTCCGGCAACAACATATCATCCACAAGTCTCGTTTTTTATCATAGATGAAAATGAATCATTAATGTTTTAGTCAGAAGGAATTCTATTCGCATAATTCATAAGATAAAATTATCTTATTTTAAACCCATCACTATTTATGATTAAAATTGTTAAGATTTTTCAATTTTAAATACAAAAATTTTCATTGCCTAATTAATAACCATGACGAAAATGGATTGCCTAAAACTAATTTGTCTCTTAATAAATCTAAAAACTGGATTGCCTAAAGGTAACTTTATTAAGAGAAAATGGATTGCCTAAAGCAGTCCATTTTTCTCTTAATAAAATTACCTTCACGCTGTATTGCCAGAAATGAAGTCAGTTGCGAATTTCTTTAAGTGTCCACTGGGTATTTAGCTCCTGAACTTCTCATAAATAGTGGGCTGCAATGACATATCACAATAGAGAAGACTCCCAGGCACCCACCAGGACAGATATTCATATAGAAAACAGATGTACGACATACATTTTACACTGTCCAACAGCATTTAGGATCGAATGAGAGACCTTCTACTTTGTAAACAGCGGTTGACCTCTAGGTAACTGAGGATTTGCCCAAAGTACCAGTTCTGTTTTAGACTCCAAGTTTTAGTAAGGCTTTTTAACATCCACTGTGTATTATTTGATTTTTATTGATTATGGCCATCATGTGCTAGTCGCAAGGGATGAAATCGAGAAAATTCCCAAGCACTCACTCCAATAGATGTATGTGCAGAAAGCTGAAACTCAACACCCATTTTCCACAATTCAACAGTTGATATGGGATATAATCGTAACCCATAATGGAAAGAACCATTTTCCTACTTCTAGGACATGGTGTACTTTGTACTCGCAATGTTCTAAATTGGAAACACCTAGTATATACTTCATTTTTATAAGGCTACGGATATATTAAGAAAGGAAAACAAATTTTCCATGGCTTTCATAAGATATTGTTATTTTATATACTTTACTTCTTTCTCAAATGTGTTAGTCTCCACTTGTTTTGTAAAAATCAACTTAAGTTATCTCGCGAACTCAATTTCATTACTAAAGTATTTGAACGAGAATCATTTCTAGTACTTGAAAAATAAACATTTTTTTCATTCCCATTAAATCAAATCAATCATAAAAATATCACGTCAAGTAAATCGATTTATCAAAATTTTACATTTTATTAATACTGCAAGGAAATTGGATATTAATTTCTTTTAATTACACTTACGACAAAAAAATGTTTCTTGAGGAAACTAGCTTGTCAAAATTTACTTTAATTGTACAAATATTTTAATAAATACTTGATGATAATTTAAAAAAAATTATTATAATATCTAAATTAAATGTTTAAATTTGATTTTATTTTACCTACAAAAAAATGTAATGAAAATATCTTTATGTCAACTTCAAAAAATTAACATCAAAGCTTTTTTTCAACAAAAATTAAATAAATAAAAAATAATTTTAAATTTAAAATGCTAAATAAAATTAATATAATCTTAGTATTTATGTATTAAGCAAGCAATATAAAATGGAAATAATTAAAGAGGTGATATAAAATTAAAAAACTTAGATTTGCTGTGCTTGGATGAACCAGTTTTCACTTATTCTGTGTTTGTTTTTGGTTGAGCAAAATATTTTTGCACTCGAGGGGTTATTAAGACTTGGACTTATACTTTGAAAAGCATTTAAATGACAATAAACACCCAAGTTTGAGGTGAGAATTGAACTCACGAATTTATGAATGGTGGCAAAAGCACTAACCATTTGGCTGCTAGATCGGATATTTATGAAGTATGTTAATTCTATTTGATAATGTGTGTGATATGGGGGGGGAAATGTTTCTGACGGGGGAGGGCAATCTCTTTTTCCGTCTAATTTACAAAATTAAAAAAGCTACATAGCCAATGCATCGAAAGCCGCGGTGGCCTGGTTGGTTAGGGCGTCGTTCTCGTTACCAAAAGGTGGAGAGATCGAATCCCGGCTTAGCCGAAGATTCATCGTGTTCTCTAATGGCGATTGGGGCAAGTAAAATATGTCGGGTCGCAATGTCCTCCATGTTCCCATTCCAAATTAATACTTCTGGGGATGGTTGGAGCCAGGCTTTGGGTCTTCACTGGTTTTAATCTCTAAATTGGAAGATTCAAATGGTGCTGCCATCTATTAGCCAAAAGTCATACTTCCAGCTTCGTATGAGGGTGCTCCATTCAAAAACGGAAGGCGTTCTCTCTCTAAATTCATTCGCTTAGTCTCTGACGGGCGGGCTTGGCGTTGCCAAGTGCCATCAGAAACAACAACAATGCTTCGTATTTTCTGGACATTTCAGAAGCCTGTAGACTTGAATTACAAGATTGAATCAAGAACTGTTATCAGTACAAAAAGTAGTCTAGTATTCAAATAAAATATTGATCTTGGATTTCCAATTCAACTTGGCCAGTGTATGTATTTAAATAAAAATCCTAAAAAATAAATAACATTATACTGATATCCAATATTATTTGGTCCATAATTTTCTGTTGAAACAAATGTTGAATGAAAAAACGTGTTATTTGATACCCTTTTTCTTTTTTCCTCTTCAACAGAATTTTACATATTAGGTTGGGGGAAAAGTAATCCATTATTTTTTCGGTAGACGTGTCTGTAGTGATCGATATCTCGTGAGGTATCTATCAAACAATTTCAGATTTATTCTCGTTGGGAAGGTGACATTTGTCACTAAAATATTCTCTTGCGGTTTTTTGTTTGATTCATTCAATTACGAGTACAAGGTTTTAAAAATGGAAGACAACAAACAGAAAATTCGATACATTTTCGTTTTTCTCTTGTAACGGCGAAAAAGATAGCCGGGTGGCTGCAATTGTGAAAGGTGTTTATCGTCCTATATAAGACTGTAACAACCAGTTACGTATAATTTTTGTTTCATCGATTCCGTTCGGGTATTTTGATGTCAGAAATGCTTTTACGTTTTACGCCAGCAGACCTCCCTATACCTAGCTCGAGATGAGCTTTACCAGATGTTAGAGATGCACCTCGCATGTGGGTACAGCATCGTCGAAAATGTCTATAAAATATCAAAAATGATCGAAGTTAACCGCATGTCAGCAGTCGTAAAGCGCAAGACCTAAAAATCTACATGAAAGCTGTTTTAAACCTTTTTACAAAGCGAATCCAAAAGAAGTTACATAAAGTTCACGTAAAAATAATGGATTTCTTTTTCCCCAACCTAATATTATATAGTCTTTTAAATTAATATATCATCAATTATGATTTACCACAGTGAATTTAAAAACAACCTTTAACTTATAGTTAAATTAATATAAGAAAGCAATGTTTAGTTCTAATTGCTAAAAAGAATTGGAAAAAAAATGGAGAAAAGGAAAGGAATAGAAAAATATTTTCAGTCACACTTTGTGGAACAAATGTTTCAAAAAGTAAAGAAAATAACACCACTCTATTTTTATTTTTAAAACATATATATTTAGTTCGCGATTGTTTACCGTAACGACTGGAGACATGAGGTTAAAATCCTGTTTCCTATTTTTATCACTTTCTTTCATCTGGAAGAAAGAATATATATTTATTTATAAAGTGAAAGAAAATATATTCACTAGAATTTTTTTTATTCTTTATTGAAATAAAATGCATTAATTATTTTAACAAAGAACAAGATTGTTTTGAAATTTGCAATTAAATTAATGCAAAACAATTAGAAATTTTGATTTCGAGATTATTAAAAGGAAAAAATGCTATTAGAATCAAATGTTTCTCTTTGAAGATATTTTTTTTATCAAAACATTATAAACTTTTATCATCGTTGTGAAAGATAAAGTGTTCATCTTTTTGTTTCATATTAAATAAAAAAATAAAATTTTAGAACCACAATTAATTCTCGAATAAAAATCAAACACAAATGTTTTGAAATTAGGAAAAATCATAACAATTGGATAGATATATATGTTCAAATAATCTTCTATTATTGCACAAAAAAGAATTTTTTTTTCCAAGTATAAATTAGGAAAATTAGACCACTGAAATAATTTATTTTGAGAAAAAACAAATTAATTATTATAGATTAATGCAATAAAAATAAATGAATTTATGATGTGATTTATAGCTGTTAATTTACTTTCAATTAACAATATTGTTAAATTTGTGATATTAAAATGTATGTTTTCTTCTCTGTTTCTGTAAAATGCGCTTAAACGACAATTTTTTGCGAGGACATAGCAGTAAGAGACAACTGAATTAAATAAACAAGTCTGTTGATCGGCTTTTTTCCATTATTAATTGTTACCGATATTATTCTATCGATAATATATAAATATATTTATTTAATTGATAATATTTAAGTTGAAAAGGATTATTTCATATTGTTTCCTGAACCACTTTTATTACGTTCTATGGGTTTTGTTTCGATTATATATAATTGTTAAAATTATTGTTAGTAAAATATATTATCGTTAAAATTATTTTCATTTATATCATCAATTTTTAAAAATTAAACATAGAAGTTTAATGCTTTCTTACATTTTTAATTCTTAATTTGTAGAGTTCCTTAAATTATATAAACTAGGATTCTAAAAGATAAAAAGGTTGAGAAAGTTTCAATAAAACTTATTTTATTTCTCCTTTTTTTTTTTTTCTTTCTTTTTTTCTTTTATTAATTTTTCTCTCTTACTTGAATTTAAAGCAAAATAAATTGATTATTTAATTGACAAGTAAAAGCGATTACAGAGAGCTAATGTTTGAATATTAATATTTTTACGATTCATAAAAAAATTTTATTTTAGATAAGATATATTTTCCATTTAGTTATTTTATGTTACAAAACTATACAGTGTATTATTCAAGAAAATATGGTTCCGAAATATGTCCCACATTCTGATGTTTCAAAGTTAAACCCTAAAATGTGCTTGAAATCATTATGATCTACTTTTTGTTCAATAATTAGCCTTTTTCAATTTAGTAATTATTTATCTGAAAAGTGTAAATGCCAGTTAAATGGAACAGACAAACAATAGATAGAGAAGAAAATACCAAGTTTGACATTCCAAAAAATCATTAATAACCAAAAAATAATAATAAAAAAAAGTTGGAATTTAAGTTATGAATTCTTTAATTCATTCTATTTTTATTCGATGCTGGCACACAAAACAACCACCTGAATATTAAAGATAATTTTTGCCCATAATTGCACCTTTCTTGGTATTACTTTGTATTTTGTTTTTACTAACAAAGTTTGTTTTGTTTTTTCAACAGTCACTTTAATGCGTGAGGACTAATAAGAACAGAATTTGCTATATAATGTGGATTACGAATCATTACACATATCTGAAACCAATGTAGGATTCGAATCCACAAACTGTGGAAATGAAATCCATTCTGTTGACTGTTAAACTTCTATATTATATAGAATTTCACTATGTGTGTGGGAAAGGCAGTCTGCTATCAAAAATCAAATAAAAATAAAATATTAATGTAGATAATAGCACGGTAGAAACATAACTAAAATAACAGATAATGTGGAATGAATGAAACTATTAGAAGAGAAAATAAAGTTACTGTTTAGGTAATTATTATATATATAATTGAATAAGCAATTTATATCATTTTTGTAAAAATAGTTAAGTGTATGTGATTCAATTTATTTGATTTGTTAACAAAAGTAAAAACAGATTGTTAAGAGTAGTTTTTTGAAAGATTTCAAGAGATAGGATAATCAGTTATTACCAAAATCATTTACCAGATTTTTTATGAGCAAACTTTGATTATACATATAAATAATAAATCAGTGAATCCAGTGGATCTAATTTAAAATATCTGTCTAAAGTTTCATTTTTAATCTATGTTACTTTGGAAAATTTTACAAGAAATTTCATTTCTCAATCGATTTATGTAAAATGGAATATTTTCAATAATCCCTAGATGCATGGTACCATCATTAAATATATTCAGCTTTGCATTTTTCTCAATTTCATGCTTTAATACATATGATATTGCCTGTCCTGTTGCATTCAAAATTAGCTTTTTGAGGCATTTTTAATGTGAATAGCTTTTATTCTAAGCATGGATCATAGCTTATGTGTTTTATTGCAGGTGTGGAGAACTTGGACAGTGGAGTCGGTATCTACGCCCCAGATGCCGAGGCCTACACCCTCTTCGCTCCCATCTTCAACCCCATCATCGAGGACTACCACGAGGGGTTCAAGCCCACTGACAAGCATCCCCCCACCGACTTTGGTGACATCAACACCTTGGTCAACGTTGATCCCACCGGTGAATTCGTCGTTTCCACCAGGGTGAGGTGCGGCCGCAGTTTGCAAGGATATGCTTTCAATCCTTGCTTAACAGAAGCCGTAAGTTTTTTTCCATTACTTATTCATTAATTAACCTTTTTTTACAGAAATTAAAAATTGTTTAAAGAAGAATAATTAGGATTCTTAACACTCCAAATTTTACTTCGTAAAACTGTTTTAAATGAAGTTTTAAAGTAAATAGAAAACATAGCTGACTGGAGAACATATCTTTCTAACGGCCGTATTCACCAAACACGGGGTTAACTTGAGTGTAACCTAACTCGAATATAACTCAACTCTAGTATGACTCGCCGATTCTTATTCACGAAGCGGGGAAATTCCCGTGTAAAACAACTTTGGAGTTAACCGAACACGACATGTAAGACGGCTTCTGATTTGCTAGCAATCTTGCACATCAATGTCAACAAACATATCGCTTAAGTTCGCCTTTGTTTGCTGACTCTGTGCTAAAACTCCGAAATCGTAGGGTTATTCTAGGGATCCATATAGGCGAGTTAATCGCTGTTTTTGTCGTAGTGAATAACGTTTCATGACTTAACTCGCCCTTTACCCTGAAACCTCGTTTAACTCTGGTTGGTAAATACAGCCGTAAATAAACTTGTTAATAAATTGACTGTTTGGTGTAGGGAATCAATTTACAAACTTTTTAAGTTTCCAAGCCCTGAAAATACTTCAAATTTGAAAACTGGAGAACATATAAGTTTATTCTCCATATAGTTTTAAAAATTATTAAAGAAGTCTAGTTTAAGCTCTGATAAATTTGTTTACCAATATCCAACGAACTATCAATTTTAAATACGTTTTTTAATGTAGTGCACGACATCGTTTTATCAATCAAAAATTCTTTTTATATTACTATATATTCTAAACAAATAATATGCTACTCTATTTATTCTAAACTATAAATATATATTATACATGATTTTAGAATATTAATTAAATTTATTCTAAAACATAATACCATGGTTCATATATTTAATAGCTTTATGGTTTATTAAAAACTTTAAGGTATAGGTTTGCATACCTTAAAGTTTTCATAATAACTTGTTGAAAATAATCATATATTACATTTCTTCAAAAGTTCTCAAAACCAATTTTTTTCTTACTAAAGTATCACTATTTGAATATTAATAGTGCATAAATAAACAAAATAAATAAACAAAACAATGTGTTACAATAATTATTCTTGTCTTAAAATGTTTAATAAGAAATTTGTAAACTGAGCATAAGCAATTTATAAACATAGAAATAGGACCAAATTTTTCTTATAAGAAAATTTTTATTAGTTCCAAGATGCAATGCAAATGTCCCTCCTGCAATGAATTTCGGGATATCAATGTAAAAAATTTCTCGGTTTTAACAAATTATATTTTCAGCATAGTAAAACATAAGAAAAATTCGAATTATTCATTGTGTTACCTACTTTTGACTAATAAAAGATGATTTGATAGTGACCCGTATTCTGTTGATAATTTTAAATATTTATTTTTTAAATTATAATTTTAAATTTTGACTACATGATATACTGATGATGTAGTTTTAGTATTCGAATGTCTGCCCAGTATTTAAAACTTAGATTCAGCTTTTACCAGATAAAAACATTGACTCATTTAACTAAAAAAGGTTTCTCCAGTCATTTAGCATTCAACTGGTATCTTAACGAAAGCAAAGGTATTGGATCCGATAGGTAGGTTAATAAAGGCACTTGAACTACGCAGTCTAAAACCATCCTGTAATATCAATTTTCTGTATAGCTTCTTCATAGATATGTATTGTTAATCCTATAAATTGATTATTGCTGTTACTTGAAGCAGTGTTATTTGTTTGTTAACATTGTCTGCTTTGCATAAAATTTGTTAGAAATGTTCCTTACACAAATGTGGTTAACCCCTGCTTTATCAAAAAAATGTTTGTAAAATATAAAATTTTTGATAGAAATCAATATCTAAAATTATATATTCAATGTTCTTGACTCGTACTTATATACTGTAATAAAAATTGTTGGGTATTCTAATACTTTGTATAAAATGGAATACTTCGATATCTCTTCTCTACCATTCATTCAACCAGATAATTTTCATCACATGACCATAATGACTTCAATTAATCATTTTAAAAACAAATCAGTACTTTAACAATGTACTCCTCATCTTACGTGATGATAATGCCACTTGGGTATTTACTTTACAACATTTGGTACTTCCATATATTACATTAGAAAATGTTAAAGTACTTGTTGATACAAAATAGTTCATTATATATATATTTTAAGCAAAACCATAATTTTAATACAGTAAAAATATATTTTTTCAATTTTTCATTCAAATACTTAGATATGCATATAATCAAACGACTTATCCATCAGTGTATTAGTTCACACTGTCACTAGGGAAAACAATTTTTTCTGTGCAATTTCTGTTTTTTTTTATAAAATATTATAAAACGTAAAAGGAAATTCAAATATAACCCTATAATTGAATCATTTTATCAATAGCATTTCAAATTGTTCTTTTCTTTTTATAAATATTTCACACTGCCAAAGTGTATACTGAAGAAAAAATAGAAATGTCCAATAAAACTAATTTAAACATTCTTAACCAACGAGAATGATTCTGCATATAATTTAAATCAGTAATTTATTGCATTACTTAAGAAAATTAAACGTTTACTTCTTTGTTTGCTTTATAGAACTACAAAGAAATGGAAGATAAAGTAAGCGCTATTTTCAACACCTTCGAAGGCGAACTGAAAGGCAAGTATCATCCTCTCACTGGAATGGACAAAGCTACTCAACAGCAACTCATCGATGACCACTTCTTATTCAAGGAGGGAGACAGGTAAAAAAAAATGCTATAGAGTGATGTATACCGAGGGATTCAAAAAAGGAATATCTTCTATTTATAATCTTCTCATTTCAACAGATTCTTGCAAGCTGCTAACGCTTGCCGATACTGGCCAACTGGTCGTGGTATCTACCACAATGATGCCAAGACCTTCTTGGTCTGGGTGAACGAGGAGGATCATCTTCGTATCATCTCTATGCAGAAGGGTGGTGACTTGAAGGCCGTCTTCCAGCGATTGGTCAACGTAAGTATAGGTTTTACCACTTACAAACTTAATCTTCCTGTCTTCTGTTCAATGTGGAACCCTTCTGTTAAATACCGACCCTTCAAAAATTTGAGATTGACCATTCAGGGTTGCATCAGATCAAGTCAATCTCTTATCTCTTAGAGATATATAATATTAGGGGCAAACCCTGTCTTGGAATCTCAATTCTTAGGATCTCCCTTTACAACCCTCCTTTGAATGAGACATAAGGCCTCAAATACCCCTAACTCTATATTCTAAGAAATGAAAACGAAAAGTTATTACCTTGGCTGGCTAAAATAAATTATTTTAAATTTTATTATCAGATTAATGATATATTATACAATAAATATATTTCTAATAATAACAATAATAGAATTTCAAATAAAACTATAGGACTAAAATTTACTGTACGGTCACCCTTGGCACGATTGTTCCACATTGTTGTTGTGTGTTGGCGATAAATAACATTTTCTGGAAACCCAACCGATTCTGAACAATTGCAGAAGAATTCCGACCAATCAGGCAATATTTTTCCATATTCTATTTATTTTTAGACCTCGCTTATGCAAAATGGCGAGATTTTTGGTAACATTTTAAAAAAGTCGTCAGTACAGTAAATTTTTACCGACTTTAGTAATTAATCATTAATACAGCTCTTATCAATACTTCTATTAACTATAACAATTGATATCCTGGAAATAATTTGAATTCGTCATAGTTTCCTTAAAAGTTCATTTTCACTGAATGAGTTTAATTATTTCTTAGAATCAATTTTTGAGTCCGTTCAAATAGTGCTTATATAAGTTAGTCTCTTTTAAGTTTTTCTCTTAGTATCTTGTAGTATTATTAACAGTTAAAGTATGTGTTGCTGAATATTTCATTACTTTCAAATAAAATATCTTTCAGACTTCTCAAAATAATCTCATTTTCTTATTGATTCCCTAGCTATTCTATTCTAGTTTCTGAGTTTAACTGTGTGAGTTCTATTCTAGTTTCTGAGTTTACTGATTCTAGTAACTGAAATTAATATTTTATTGTTTAATATTAATTTCAGTTCAAATAGTATTTAAATATGCTACTTTTAACCAGAGAGTCCCTAATCTCTTCATTTAGTATTTTACCAATGAAAGGAATTTCTACATTAAAACATTATCTTCTCAACTTAAAATAAAAAATTATTTCTATAGTTGAAGTTATAGAATGAAACATAACATAACACTTTATAATAATTCAAATATACATAAAACTAGAAACAATTCACTTTCTCGAAGAATATTCTAAAGTTCCAGATAAATGTTGAAATTGTGTAATCACATTATGTAGTGTGTATTTTGTCTATAAGAAGTTGTCTTATAATAAATAATATTTTTATAATGTTTTTAATTAACCTGTAATAAATTATTTGGATAATGAAAAAAAAACATCGAATTTTAGTAAAAGCTAACTATTATGAGACTAAGAATAAAGCTTTAACTAATCCCAACTTATAAAGCGTTATTTCATCACTTAAATCACAGTGTTTATATATTTTTTGTCCTGTTTCTGAAACCATTTTTAATCAAATGTGATCAAAGGAATAATGTGGTAGACGGGTACAGAGTCCAAACAGCTGAATGTTTTGTTGACGTTTACTTAACAGCAAGTCAGTCATAATATAAACAAGATGTAAATTAACTGCAAGAGCAGAAAAAAACAATATAGAAAGCTCTGAAAGTGAATGAAAATTTAAAATAAATGAAACATCATATCCAAAAAAATAGCAAATTAAAATCGTATCCTGTCTGATCTTAAAATAAAAATTAATCATTTCTGTTAGAGACTAATTCGTTCTTCACCTCTTTAGTCAGATTGTGTACTTTGATAATGCTTCTATCCACTTAGATTTAACTGCTATAAAATTATACTTCACACTGTCGAGATTTAGCTGTCAATTAAGGCACAGAAGAAAAAAAAATTGAAAAGACGCCAAAATATTCATTCATGGGTGTGAGCCTTTTACAGGTGTGTTTTCTCTTGACATTGAAAGGTTATTCTAGTAAAAATATATGGCGACCGTCTTGGCTTTGAGCCTTTTTCTAAATTCCTTTACTTCAGTTATTCCAGACACACCTCATCATTGTTTATACAAGTTGGCACCAATCTCTTAACGGAATTTACGGCCTCATGCTGAACAAAAAAGTTCAGCTTGGATGAAGTTCAGGCCAAGAATAAAAGAATAAAGGGATAAAATGGGCTTATAACTTTATAATATTTCTAGATTAAGGGCATAGTATTCTTTCAAACATTTTCGTGAATGAACCTCTTCCGACACATTTAAAGATGATGTCAAGTTTTATGTTCAATTCCACAATAAGGAGCTGAATGTCACATGGAACTTTAAGAGAGAGAGAATAATATTATCTTCTTCATAAAAATAATTATTTTCTTCAATAAATAACTTAACAATGTCATCAAATTATCAAAACGTTAAAAAAAAAAAAAAAAAAAAAAAGAGAGAGAGAGATAAATGATTGATCAGTGATTTTCAACCACTGCACTTTAGTGTGCCGCCAAATTTTAGAAATGTATTAGTTTGGGGAAAAAGTAATCCATTATTTTTTCGGTAGACGTCTGTAGTGATCGATATCTCGTGAGGTATCTATCAAACAATTTCGGATTTATGCTCGTTGGAAAGGTGACATTTGACACTAAAATATCCTCTTGCGGTTTTTTGTTTGATGAATTCACTTACAAGTACAAGGTTTTAAAAATGGTAGACAACAAACAGAAAATTCGATACATTTTCGTTTTTCTCTTGTAACGGCGAAAAAGATAGCCGGGTGGCTAAAATTGTGAAAGGTGTTTATCGTCCTATATAAGACTGTAACAACCAGTTACGTACAATTTTTGTTTCGTCGATTCCGTTCGGGTATTTTTGATGTTAGAGATGCACCTCGCATATGGATCGTCGAAAATGTCTATAAAATATCAGAAATGATCGAAGTTAACCGCATGTCAGCAGTCGTAACGCGCAAAACCTAAAAATCTACATGAAAGCTGTTTTAAACCTTTTTACAAAGTGAATCCAAAAGAAGTTACATAAAGTTCACGTAAAAATAATGGATTTCTTATTCCCCAACCTAATATATAGTAAAAATTATTATGTGTGTTTCAATTGCGAATAAAATTTGCCTCGACCAAGAAAACTAAGCTGTAAAAGAAAACTTGTTTTTACCGTTAAGTACCTGATTTTTTGCATTTAAAATCTGTTTTTATCTTCAATAACTGAAATCTTTCATAAAATGAAATATTTGCCCCACGTGAAAAGATTTCAAGTGTTTCCAGAATCTACAATTATAATTTTTTTACATCTTATTTGGGTGAATTCGGAGAGAATTTCAGTGTTAACTAACATAAGAACGAAAAAAAGATCGAGACTGTTAAATGTAGAAAACGTTTACGACCTAAAATATAAATGAAATTGTCAAAAAAATATCAAATTCAAATTTCTTTTTAAAAGTATCCTTATTGTACTATTGTAATTAATCGTTTAATAAACGTACTATCGTTTATGTAGTACATATTATATTATTTTATTTTACATTCAAAATGATTATCTTAAACTATATTTCACACAGTGCATTACAAAGTATAAGCAAACAACTTATCAACTTATCTGTTTCTTTGTGTGTCGCCAAATTTTGAAATCGTTAAAAGTGTAACGCTACAAATCATTGAATTAAACATTAAATTTTTTATTATTTTTACTATTGTTTATATTTCATATTCTTAATTGATGTGTTCATATATACTCACGCTGATACTTAAGATTATCAGCCTAACTTAAGGTCTATTTTATGACTATACAAACCATACAAAGATTAAATAAAGTTTAAAAAAAAACTGTAACCCAGTTCGTCTTATTTTCCATCATAAAAATTTAAATGCCTATTTTGTGAACACTTTTATACGTATATTTTTTAAAAGCATTGTGATCTCTAAATTTTTGTGGTATAGATTTGAAATAACAAATTTCGTAGAAATAGTTTTATATTGACCTAAGTCATTCTGAATTCCAAGTAGAATCCAATTAGAATCAAAAAATAACTTACTGATTATATGCTAAACTGTGTGATATACCGTAACATTACCAAATTGATTAAGATTTCAATGTAGAAAATAGGGTTTTCTTATGCATTATGAAAAAATATCTTGCTTAATTATCCCAATAAGATTTCAATAAAACTAATAAATAAAATTAATTATGAATTAATCTAAAAATAAAATTATATACAAATTAAAAAAGAAAGTGTTGGTAAATAATAAAAAAAATAGATGTTTTAAGGTATCTTTAGTGGATAACAGCACAGGATAAACCGTAACTTTCTCCAAAATTCGATACCAGGCAGGCCTATCTATGAACCTAACTTTATAGCTCTCGACGATTTATATATATATATATATATATATAATCGAAGTCCAATTATCTAAATTTTGGCCGTACTCTTTTCCGAGCGCCTGTTGATTCATCTCTATAAAGACTGTGTAGATCTACAATCATTAAATGTAATAAGGTGTACGGTACATCCTAACCTTTATGTACTAATAAAATAAACTATTTTTATACATTTAGCTATTAATAAGCAATTTCCCTGGGCTGGTTAGAAAATACTACTTATAAAAAATCACCTATACCATTTTCTCTTTCAAGAAGTTATCATATATTTTTTTATTATAATTCCTTTCGAAAATACTATCCTATTTCCTCTACGTTATTAAATTTATTTAAAACATATTCTATCATAATATTTCCATAAAAATACTAGTACAGAATCAGCAGCAGCTGATTCCGTACTTGATTTTTTGAATTTCGATTATTCGATTTTTCTTTAACTGAAAACAAACTTTCTTAAATGAAGAAAATTTATAGAATAAATATGAATATATATAGGATAACGCGCAGAAACTATTTTATCTTCTGGGTACCATTTTTGAAACACGGTTATTTACGCTTCAAAATTTTCTTATAAGCTTGCTTGGTAAATAAGACAATTCTGTAATTTATTTATAAGTTATCTTTTATTTTTGCATAGGCCGTCAACAGCATCGAATCTAAGCTCCCATTCTCTCGGGATGACCGCTTGGGTTATTTGACTTTCTGCCCAACCAACTTGGGAACAACCATCAGAGCTTCAGTGCACATTGCCCTTCCCAAACTCGCCAAAGACAAGAAGGTTCTTGAAGACATCGCCGCCAAGTTCAACCTTCAAGTCAGAGGTAAGGTTATTCATCCATATCGTTAGGGCAAAAGTTTTGGGCAAATTCTGGAAATTTCAGAAGTAATTTCAAATAACTTTAAAAATACTGATTAACAAGAAATGTTTCCATAAATTAATTAAAAAAAAAAACTGAAACGTATTGAAACTATCGGTGCTTTTGTATGGAACAATGTCTTTATTCTCTCAGCTGTTTAATGACTAATTGATAAATCGGTGTGATTTTAACTGACGAAGAACTATTACATATAAAAGATATTAAAGAATGTAGTTGATAAAATTATCGAGCAACATAAAGTATACCTATAAAAATTTGCGTGAATTCATATCACAAGTAATCATTTTTGGACAACTAGACTCCGGTCGTTAATGTTTTGGACAAATTCTGAAGATTTCAGGTGTAAAAGCTTTTGTATGAAATGGTAACTCTTTCAGTTAACTTTAAAATTACTGATTAATACGAAATGTTCCACAAATTAATTAAAAATTGGAATGTATTGAAAATAATGAGGTGCTTTTGAATGGAACAATTTCATTTCAATCAGCTATTTAATGACTTACTGAGGAAAGTATAATTCAGTTTAATTTTAACTGACAAAAAATTATGTATAAAAGATAAAGAAAAAGTAAACAGAATGTAGTATGTCGGAATAATAGAGCAAAGTAACGTACAACTATAAAAATATATATGAATTCATATTTTAAATCATTGTTTGCGGATAGTTAAACATGATATCTTTAGTACCTAATGCATGGAATCTCTCGTGGAAGATATATTAAAACCATGTCCTTCATTGTAGTAGATAGGACTTTCAATCAAAATATTTGTCAAAAAATGGCAACATAGATTTGTAGATATAAACTTTTCAGGTACGTTTTCCATTTTCAGTTCGGGTTGAAAAACTTCTTCATGGACGCTTTGAGAATATTGTACACAGGTAATTTGAGACAGTTATTCCCATTAAATTAAGCATAACATTCCGTGTTTCAGAAACACGTGGGGAGCACACTTTTTTTTAAAAAAAAATTAGTTTCATGCACAGCTTTACTCTTGCAATAAATTAAGCATAACATTCCGTGTTTCAGGAACACATGGAGAGCTCACTTTTGTTAAAAAAAATTGATTTCATAGATAGCCTTACTCTTGCAATAAATTAAGCATAACATCCCGTGTTTCAGGAACATGTAGAGAGCACACTTCTTTTAAAAAAAATATTAGTTTCATGGACAGTCTTACTCTTGCAATAAATTTAGCATAACATTTCTGTTCCAGGAACACGTGTGAAGCACACTTTTTTTTAAAAAAAAATTAGTTTCATGGACAGCTTTACTCTTGCAATAAATTAAGCATAATATCCCGTGTTTCAGGAATACGTGGAGAGCACACTTTTTTAAATAAAAAATTGGTTGCAAGGACAACCTTATTCTTGCAATAAATTAAACATAATAGTGTGTGTTTCAGGAACACATGGAGAGCACACTTCTTTTTAAAAAATATATTAGTTTAATGGACAGCCTTATTCTTGCAATAAATTAAGTATAACATTCCGTGTTTCAGGAACACATGCAGAGCTCACTTTTTTTTAAAAAAAATTGATTTCATAGACAGCCTTACTTTTGCAATAAATTAAGCATAACATCCCGTGTTCCAGGAACACGTGGAGAGCACACTTCTTTATAAAAAAAATATTAGTTTTATGGACAGCCTTACTCTTGCAATAAATTTAGCATAACATTCCTGTTCCAGGAACATGTGTGAAGCACACTTTTTTTTTAAAAAAATATTAGTTTCATGGACAGCTTTACTCTTGCAATAAGTTAAGCATAACATCCCGTGTTTCAGGAACACGTGGAGAGCACACTTT